>CM035156.1:90883706-91083325 GCA_020205615.1 Panax quinquefolius | reverse complement strand
TAATTTTGGAATTCGTGTTTTAAATTTGAAATGGTCAAAGAAAAGAAAGTTGTAGCCTCCGGAGTTAGCTTCACGTGGGCTCAAGAATCGCCAAAAATGTTTTGAAAATAAATTGAAGTTAACATCGCTTTTAATGAGAGAGTAAAGTTGGGAAAGAATGAAAATGATTTGAACGCTCTTTCAACACTATATTTTGGGGTCAGTTTATCTTATCCAAATGGGTGTCCAAGAACTTTAAAAATAGGTTAATATGATGTTTATAGTATATCCAAAGTCGATGTCAATCGACTTGCTTAAATATAGCGTAAAGTTTACATTGATAACCACTTAGTAATATAATATATGATTATGGGATGCCGGAATCCATGATTATATAATCAGGCAGTGAATACACGGGCGTAGATAAGCGCTGAGCGCTAAGTCGCATTTCATAAACTACGGATCAGCAAGTCTTTCTTGGGCCTCCTATTTCATATGTGTGAACTCGATGATTAATCGTTAAATCTTTATTGCAAAAAGCATGACGTTATATATATGTTGAAAAGTAATGAAATTTTAAAGTCGACGACGATCATGTGCGATTGATTGAAGTTACGCCGATTTAGTAAGGACTCAATCTATATACTTGTTATATGAACTTTAAAGATGTATGTTATATCATGAAGATGTTATTATGCAATATGTGATGTATGAAAATCTGTTAGATTTTCAATGGAAATGTTGAACAACCTCGCAAATAACCACTTTACAATTTCAAGATTCTAGATAAAGTTATGTGATACTCTAAAGACATGGAATCTTTTAAAATGTGATACTAAGATTTATACACTGGTTCAGAGTTATTATTATTTAAACCATGCTTAAGGTTCCGGTTAATGTATTAATGTCGAATTGTAATATCATTTTGCAAATGTAAACTATCAGTAGAGATTAAATGATTCTCAAATATTTAGATGTAAAGGTCAAGGTTTTGGGAACAAGGATAGTTTGTAATAGAAAATTTTAATTATTCCACAAATTTCAATGGTTTTATTATCGCTAAATATGTAAAATTAGAGGTTGAATGTATTATTAACTAATCAAGTCAAGCCTAGAATTAAATCAGATGAATTTTCAGTCGTTACTATGCCAGTATAAAGTCGATAAAGTTAAAAACCTTAGGTAATAAAAGACCAAAGTTATAACCTTAGAGAAGAGAGGTGAAGATAATGAATCTAATAAGCTCAAATAGAGTTTGAACAATAAGAAGTAATTTAAGAAATTTTATAAAGAAGGGATTAAAAGACGTGGTAAGAGGATTCTACAGAAGAATCCGTAGAGTTATAAGGAAATACGAATGCGGGTTACCCTACCCAATAATAAGGATGTAAGGTGATAATAAATAGGCAATGTTTATACAAAGAGAATGATAAAGAAGTTAAGAATAAAAAGTTATATCCAAGATATAAAACAATCACTTTAATAGTCATGAAATGTATCTTCGGGCTAAACCATTCTTCCATATAGAGAGCTGGAGGTATATACTTATAATCCAGTAACTCGAACCTAGTTTGTTGCTTTGAAGAAAACCACTAAATACACGTAAACTCATATTAATATTAAAACTATTAGGACACTGAAAACTATACCATGTATAGAAAATGGATAATGTATGATTTAAAATGTGGGAACTCTAATGACAAACCTTTGTTAAATGTAAATGAAGTTTAGAAATTCTGAAGGAAGAATCAATTATATAAACAAGAAATTCAAAAGAAGAACCTCAAGAGATATAAAGATAAGAAATGGTATGAGTTACCCTAACTCCAATAGCCAAGATAATCTATCAATGATGAATAGCAAAGCTCCGAAGATTATGAAAAGAATAAATGAAATTGTAAATGATGAAAAAAGGAAAGAAAGAGGATCATAAAACAAAACAATCATGAGTTAAGAAAAGAATTTTAAGGAGATGATTATAAAATAAAGATCACGATGTATATGATCTGCTTCTGGTTAAAAGAAAGATGATTTGTAATGTTTCGTAATAATTATAGCTTTAATTTTAGTAAGACCCTCAAATTTTTTTTAAATAAAAAGGAATTTTTTATTTATTATTTTGAAATAAGAAGGGTTGATTTGATTAATGTGGATAGTTAGGGTTAAATACGCAAATATTTCAAAATAAGCAAGTGGTTATAAAATATTCATTATTGCTTGTGAATATTCGCTTGGTCGTGGAATATTCAGATCGCTTGGGAATATTCGCATTTACCTGCATGCGTTGCCCATGTGTGGGCCCCATAACGGAAAGCGATCGACGAGGAAAACGACATAAATATAAGTTGTTTAAAAATAACTCACAGAATTGTTACCAAGTATCATCGTTGGAATACCCAAATGGTTAAAACACACTAATACGCCATTGTCAACAAGAAGACATTTCAGATTGCATCAATTATCGATCCTTACGTAAGAAGGCACTACTCAATAATTGTTACAAAGAATTATCGCTCAAAGATTTTATTTTATCGATTCAATAATTGTCATATGGTATTTTATATTATCATTGCTTCAATAATTGTCACCGCACAAGATTTCCATTATCGATCAATAATTCATATTATTTGAATAATATTATTAGATAACATTATTGGCAATGTCTAGAAAGTTCGGCTCAAGGAGAGGTTTGGTCACCTAATCATGCCGCCAAGAAGGAGAGATCCTTATCGAAAGCCCCTCTTCCCTCGAACCGCCCGGGTCATTAATAATTGTGATTCTCGTAATATTATTTGGGAATAATTAATTATCGATTTATATGATAAGAAAATATTTATTTGATATGGATATAAATGATGGATTTATTTATTATATGTGGTTATAATCAAGGATTTAATGTTGAGGTGTTTTATCAAGATTTTTGTTTGAATGGAGGTATTAAAATCAAATCAAGATTTTTACTTATATATCATGTGAGTTATAATTTTTAATCCTGACCGCTGGATCGCTACATTTTTGGATATGTTATACATATATAAGTTGAGTATATGTCTACAAATTTTGAACCGCTAAAATGAACTAATGATTTGTTATAAATTTTAAGAGGTGTTTGATTCTGAAAGTAGGGTTATAATTGATTTTGGTGGAAAATTTAGAATCGAGAGGGCCCCACTTGTGGTTGGTGAAAAATGTGCTGAATTTTATTTCAAATGTGGTGGGTGGCAATATAGTGTAAAGCCATCAGTAAAAGTCAAGTCCGCTTTTACGGCTAACATTTTCCTATAAATAGAGGGCTAAGTTAGAATTGAAAATCACACCGTAAACAAAGTTTTCTTTCTCTCTATATTATCGAGCGATATTTGTGAGTATTTAGATACTTTGAGAGAGTCATTGCTCAAGATAAGTTTCATTCAAAGATCACTTCCGATCTTTCCTTCCAAGTAATCGATTCTTCGAGGTAAGGATGTTATTTTCTTCTCAAATGATATTATTTCTTCAATATCATTACGTCAAATATGGTCGAACTTTTATCAAATTTGAACTTTTTCATGCTTCTGGGTTACTATTCATGAGTTACTATTCACGAAGTTACTATTCATGAGTTACTATTCACGAAGTTACTATTCACAAGTACTATTCATGAAGCGTGAAAATGTTTTTTGTGGAATTTCTATCTTTGGTGTCTGAGTTACTATTCACGATATATCAAGACTATTCACGATACTAAGACTATTCACGATACTTCAAGACTATTCACCTAAAAATAAAATTTCTTCTTTTCATTCAAAATATCTATTCGGATACTAGCTTTGATTGTATCCATGTTTTGATCATTCTTGAATTTTACACCACTATGATTATTTTGAGGTATTTTTGAACATGGATAAAACAAAGTATTTAATCCTTAATCCTTAATCCTCGCCATTTTGTTTCACCGGATTCGCTTTTAAAAATATTTTTCATCATCCTCCGCCTTAAATGATGATATTATTGAATATCTTTGGCCCGTAAAAAAGATGAATGATTTCAAGAATATCTTCGGCCTCAGAAAGCAAAAGATGAACAGTGTTTAAAACGAAATACGATTAATCGATGAATATCTTCGCCTCAGAAAGTAAAAAGATGAATATTTGATTCCGTATGTTTATGGATTGATGTTACAGGATAAAAGATAGACGATGAACTTTTAAATTCATACATGTAAGATAGTAGTTTGCATTCTCTACTTAACTCTTCTAATGAATTATTATTTCACCATGTAATATCGATTTAAAATTTGTTGCCTATCAGATTCTATTAGATTTTTCCCGTCAAGACTAACGATAATTTGTCAGATATTATCTTAGTCATAATATTCTTTATCGAAGCTAGTTGAGCTCACCCTTTTCCTTTTTGTTCCATTCTTCTCGTGAGGCTAGAATATAATGAAAGTAATGTTTAGCCTGGGTATGGAATGAAGGTTTTAGAAAGGATTGTTTAGTAGTCCTCACCATTTTTGTAAAATAATGTATCAATAAATGTGATGAGGATTTATTTGAGTATAGATATTGTCTGTAAGATAATATTTGTATTTAAACTCACGCTTTTACCGCTGTAATAATAAAGTTGTAGTTGTTTCGTACTCATGTATCGACAACTCGTAATGGGTGATGTATACCTATTTTGGGGGCGCCACAGCTTGGTATCGTAGTTTAGGATACGATCTCCCATGAGATCTGGGAATAGAACCAGAGGGAGAGACGAGTAAATCCTTCGCTAGTGTGTCCTACCTAAGCTTTATTTGTTAGTTGGTCAAGATATAGGATATTATGTGATATATCGATTTCTTAATTAACCCTTGTTTTATGACAAAGATTTGAGAATGTCGACCGAGAATATTAACAATGGAAATGAGACCGTGGAGACGCTCAGATATCACCAACGAGGAGATCGCAACAGTCAGTCGGGCAATGTTCCTCCCGTGAACAACACCATTGAGCAGATGATGAACGAGGGATGTTTAGAAGCTTTTTGCGCTCATGCAAAATCGCACGAGGAGACTCGTGTTCAAAATACAGAGGAAATGAGAAGAATTCACAAGTTGTCATTAGAAACCTTAGCTTCAAAGAGTCGGGACCACCAGAATTTAAGGGAAAGCCGATCCGATCACACAAGGAAACACGGGTCAACAAATTACCAAGATATTCGATGTCTGGGATGCACGTGAGGAACAGAAGGTTCCATTCGCCACCTTTATGTTCCGCGGAAAGGAGACCATCGAGGGAGTCTGTGAAGTCGCACTCCATCCAACCAAGACTCAAGATGTCTTGGGAGACGCTTTCAGAGACTATTTAATGACAAATACTTTCCCGAAAGTGTTCGAGAATATGAAGGAAGTGGAGTTCATCAGATTAGAAGAAAAAACAACACGAACTCTCAAGACGAGGCAAAGTTTGCAGAGTTATCTGTGCTCAGCACCTCATTCGTGGAGAATGAGGAACGATGACGCGGATGTTTCTTAGAAAAAGGTTAAGATACGCCAAGATCTCATTTCTCATAAACTTTCTCTTTATTCGGGAGATGTTGTAAATGTGGCTCAATTATTAGAGCGAGATAACGAGTAGTACGGCCAATCGAGGACCACAACTGTGGAAACCGTAGATAGCAAACAATGTAATAATGATAACTCATGAGTTTGATTTGACAGTAAATGGTAACCACTCCGTGGTAATCATGGTCATGAAAATAGTAAGAAGCGAAATCGAGGAGATTTTAAAAGAGGAGATTTAACAACGACTATGTGAATCGACAAAGTTTCTAAAAGAATCGGGTTCTAATGGAGGATCCATATATGCTATAAATGCGAAAAGAGGGACATATCATTGCCCAAACCGCCCACAACATCAAGGTATGCTATAGTTGTGGAAAGGAAGGACATATCGTCGAGATCCAACGATAGTAAACCTAGTTCAAATGGGACTATGACTCAAAAGAAAGTCCTGTAAAAGTCAAAGTCAACGATTCCGGAAGAGCGTTTGTCAGTGATCGGTCATAATGCGAGGAACCCAAACGGTTAGGTTATCACGGTAAGTGTTAATTATAAATTTCAAGTTTATACCTTATTAGATATTTGCTGTTACCCATTCATTTATCTCCCGCATGTGCTCAACGCTTAAACTGACCGAGAGAAATTAGATTTGACCTATCTCGTGGAAACTCCGTTAGAGAAACTTTCATCACATCCAATCGCTTATAAATCTTGTTTGATTCAAGTTGGCACCATTACCTTACCTCGTTGACCTTATCTCTTTAAAGATACTTGCTTTTGATGTGATTTAGGATTGATCGTTAACTACTCATCATGCCAAAATTGATTGTTTTCGTAAGGTCATAGTTTTCATATTCCTAACCAACCCGTTGTACGTAATTCAAGCAACTAAACCATTAAAATCAATCACTATCATATCTAATCATAAAGCTATTCGCTTATTGAAAACTGGATGTCAAGCTTTCTTAGCCCATGTTATGGATTTGAATAAAGACACGCCAAATTTGAATAATATTTCTGTCATATCGACTTTCCCGACGATTTCAAGAACTTCCCTTGCCACCCCGTAACGTGAAGTCAATTCTTTATCGATCTTCAACCCGTACAAAGCCCATTTCTAAAACCCCATATCGAATGGCTCCTATTGAACTTCAGAGTTAAAGGTCCAACTACAGTGAATTGTTGGACATCTGCTTCATTCGGCCCTAAGACATCTCCTCGGGGTGCTCCCTGCTTTATTCAGAAAGAAGAAAGACGGAGTATGCGACTTTGTATCGACTATCGGAATCGAACCATGTCACCATCAAGAATAGTATATCTCACTCAGATTGATGACTTGTTCGACCAACAGTAAGGGCACAATTCTTTTCAAAATCGATCTTCGCTCGATATCATCAAATCAAGATTAGAATCGAGGATATTCCAAAGACCGCCTTTCGTAACTCCCAGACGGGCATTATGAATTTTACCATGTCTTTCTGACTAACTAATGCTCCCGGCTTTCATGGATATGATGAACCGAGTATTCAAGGAATATTTGATCGGCTTGTTGTTGTCTTTATTGATGACATCCTTATATATTCCAAAAGTCGGAAGATCATGAGCACCATTTGAAGTCGGTACTCCAAAGGCTTCGTGAAAACCAACTATATGCCAAATTGAAGAAATGCGAAGTTCGCTTCGAGGAAGTAGCATTTCTTGGGCATGTGGTGTCAAAACATGGAGTATCCGCTGATCCGGCCAAGATCAAGCAATACAAAGTGGGAGCAACCAAGTCAGGATCAAGCACGTAGTTTTTGGGCTTACCGGTTATTATCGGAGATTCGTGGAAGGGTTTTCTAATCGCTACTCCATTAACTCGCCTAACTCCTAAGGATACAAAATTGCTTGGAATGAAGAATGCGAGAAGAGTTTCCAAGAGCTTAAGAGGAGACTTATTTCTAAGACTGCTCTAACAATACCATCCGGTTCGGATGGATTTGTTATCTACATGCCGATGCTTCGTGCAAAGGGTTAGGATGTGTTCTCATGCAACGTGGGAAAGTCATAGCTTATGCCTCGCGATAACTTAAAGAGTATGAGAGGAATTATCCTACCATGATCTAGAGTCAAAAGCAATGCTGCCGCTTAAAGATATGGAGGCACTATCTATATGGGAGAAAGTGGAGATATATTCGCACCATAAAAGCCTTTAAATATTTCTCTTCACTCAAAAGAACTCAACACGCCAAGCAGCCGACGCTGGTTCTAACTATTGAAAGACTACGACCACACTATTCAATACCATCCCGAAAAGTTTAACGTGGTAGCCGACGACGATCGAGTAGAAGATCATATGCGGAACGAAAAGCGATGATGTCAAGTATACGACAGAGCCAACTTTAATAGAAAAAGTTAAGGTCGTTTCAAGCCACCCAATCTTGAGTCGATGCGTATGAAGAAGAAAGTACAAGAAGGAGCTATTCCTAAGTTTAGAATCGATGAAGAAGGAATACTTCGAGTCCACTCTAGACTTTCAGGTTCCTAACGACTCGATTTCAAGAACAAGATTATGATGGAGGCACACAATACACCATTTGCAATCCATCTCGAAGTACTAAATGTATCGTGATCTTCTACATACATTTTGGTGGAACAATACGAAGAGAGAGATTGCAAAGTTTATCTCAATGTGTTTAACTTGTCAACGGTAAAGGCGAGCATCTAGTACCTAAGGGTCCGCAGAACCACTTGAGATTCCTGAATGGAAGTGGGAACACATTACCATGGATTTCGTTACGGGTCTTCCTACGGCTTCTCAAGGCATCAATGCTATTTGGGTTATTGTTGATAGATTAACCAAATCGCTTCATTTCTTGCCGACACGGAGACTTATTCCCTGAACGCCTTGCTAGTATGTACGTAAATGAGATTGTGAGGTTGTATGGCATGCCTCAGATCCATAGTTTCGGATCGCGACCCAAGATTCACTTCAAGATTTTGGGTTAGCTTGCAAAAAGCTACGGGCACGGATTTGGCGATTTAGTTCTAAGATACCATCCCCAAACGGACGGGACAATCAGAGAGGACTATTCAAACTCAAGATTTATTAAGACTCGTGTGTCCTAGACTTCAAGGGCGCTTGGGATAAGTATTTACCATGGTGGAATTCTCCTACAACAACAAAGCTTATCGTGCAAGTATAGGTGTGGCTCCATTCAAGCATTATACGGATTTAAAATGTCGCTTCCAATATGTTGGGATGAGGTGGGTGAAGCAACATTGTTGGGACCCGAAAGTTAAGACGTATGACTCACCGAAAAGATCCAAATGATTCGATTAACGATACAAACCAAGACAAGATCGATAAAAGAGTTATGCGGATCTTCATCGAAAGGACGTGGAATTTAATGTGGGGATCATGTATTATCATGAAGTCGCTTCCACGGAAGGGAGTTACAAGATTTGGGAAGAGAGGAAAGCTCAATCCACGCATTTATCGTCCATTTCAAATTTCGACCGAGTAGAAATGTAGCCTATAGACTCTGCATAGCATCTCCAAGTATGTCTCGTGTTCATAATGTGTTTCATATATCTGCAGATTTCAAATATGTGAAAGACCCAACCACGTTATAGAAAGTTAGAACCTGACGAGATAGCCAAGACTTAACGATGAGGAGGTACCGCCAAGATTTTGGATAGAAGGAGCATGTCCTACGCAAGAAAGGTCATACCACAAGTTAAAGTTTTGTGGAGGAATCATGCTATAGAGGAAATGACCTGGGAATTGAAACTAAATGAAAGCGAGGTATCCTCACCTTTTCAAACACCAGTACGCACGCCAATTTCGAGGACTAAATTTCATAAGGAGGGGAGGTCAGAAGACCTCAAATTTTTTTTAAATAAAAAGAATTTTTTTATTTATTATTTTGAAATAGTAAGGGTTGATTTGATTAATGTGGATAGTTAGGGTTAAATACGCAAATATTTCAAAATAAGCAAGTGGTTATAAAATATTCATTATTGTTTGGGAATATTCGCTTCGTCGTGGAATATTCAGATCATTTGGGAATATTCGCACGACGACATGCAAAGCCCATGTGTGGGCCCCATAACTGGAAAGTTTATCGATGAGGAAACGACAAATATAAGTTGTTTTAAAATAACTACAGAATTGTTACCAAGTAATATCGCTGAATACCCGCGGTTAAAACACACTAATACGCGTCATTGTGAACAAGAAAGACTCAGATTGCATCAATTATTGATCTTACGTAAGAAGGCACTACTCAATAATTGTTACAAGAATTATCGCTCAAAGATTTTATTTTATCGATTCAATAATTGTCATATTGGTATTTTATATTATCATTGCTTCAATAATTGTCACCGCACAAGATTCCCATTATCGATCAATAATTCATATTATTTGAATAATATTATTAGATAACATTATTGGCAATGTCTAGAAAGTTCGTCTAAGGAGAGGTTTGGTCACCTAATCATGCGCCAGAAGAGAGAGATCCTTATCGAAAGCCCCTTTCCCGGAACCGCCTCGTCATTATAATTGCGGATTTCGTAATATTATTTGGGAATAATTAATTATTGATTTATATGATAAGAAAATATTTATTTGATATGGATATAAATGATGGATTTATTTATTATATGTGGTTATAATTGAAGGATTTAATGTTGAGGTGTTTTATCAAGATTTTTGTCTGAATGGAGGTATATTAAAATCAAATCAAGATTTTTATTTATATATCATGTGAGTTATAATTTTTAATCCGATCGCTGGATCGCTATGATTTTTGGATATGTTATACATATATAAGTCGAGTATATGTTCACAAATTTTGAACCGTTAAAATGAACTAATGATTTGTTATAAATTTTAAGAGGTGTTTGATCTGGAAAGTAGGGTTATAATTGATTTTGGTGGAAAATTCTAGAATTGAGTGGGCCCCACTTGTGGTTGGTGAAAAATGTGCTGAATTTTATTTCAAAATGTGTGGTGGCAATAGTAGTGTGTAAAGCCATCGTGCAAAAGCAAAAGTCAAGTCTCGCTTTCTACGGCTAACATTTTCCTATAAATAGAGGGCTAAGTTAGAATTGAAAATCACACCGTAAACAAAGTTTTCTTTCTCTCTATATTATCGAGCGATTTTGTGAGTATTTAGATACTTTGAGAGTCATTGCTCAAGATAAGTTTCATTCAAAGATCACTTCCGATCTTTCCTTCCAAGGCATCGATTCTTCGAGGTAAGGATGTTATTTTCTTCTCAAATGATATTATTTCTTCAATATCATTACGTCAAATATTGGTTGAACTTTTTATCAAATTTGGAACTTTTTCATGCTTCGGGTTACTATTCATGAGTTACTATTCACGAAGTTACTATTCATGAGTTACTATTCACGAAGTTACTATTCACAAGTACTATTCATGAAGCGTGAAAATGTTTTTTGTGGAATTTCTATCTTTTGTGTTCTGAGTTACTATTCACGATACTAAGACTATTCACGATATAAAGACTATTCACGATACTCAAGACTATTCATCGAAAAATAAAATTTCTTCTTTTCGTCAAAATATCTATTCTGGATACTAGCTTTGATCAGATCCATGTTTTTGATCATTCTCGAATTTTACACCACTACGATTATTTTGAGGTATTTTTGAACATGGATAAAACAAAGTACTAATCCTTAATCCTTAATCCTTGTCATTTTGTTTCAATCGATTCGCTTTTAAAAATATTTTCATCATCCTCGCCTTAAATGATGATATTATTGAATATCTTTGGCCCAGTAGTGCAAAGATGAATGATTTCAAGAATATCTTTCGCCCAGAGGCAAAAGATGAATGTGTGTTTAAATGAATACGACTAATCGATGAATATCTTCGCCTCAGAGTGCAAAAAGATGAATATTTGATTCCGTATGTTTATGGATTGATGTTACAGGATAAAAGATAGACGATGAACTTTTTAAATTCATACATGTAAGATAGTAGTTTGCATTCTCTACTTAACTCTTCTAATGAATTATTATTTCGCCATGTAATATTGATTTAAAATTTGTCGATAATTTCTATCAGATTCTATTAAATTTTTCCTCGTCAAGACTAACGATAATTTGTTGTATATTATCTTAGTCATAATATTCTTTATCGAGCTAAGATAATTGAGCTCACCTTTTCCTTTTTGTTCCATTCTTCTCGTGAGGGAGAATATTAAACCCCAAGAAGTCCCTATTTAGTCTGGGGTATGGAATGAAGGTTTTAGAAAGGATTGTTTAGTAGTCCTCACCATTTTTGTAAAATAATGTATCAATAAATGTGATGAGGATTTATTTGAGTATAGATATTGTCTAAGATAATATTTGTATTTAAACTCAATATTAGTTTATTTAATTGTTGAAATTATGTTATGAGATAATATAATTTTAGTTATTATGCCTTGTGGGCAATGGAAATTATTATGAGTTAAGTTTCATAAATAGTGGGAATAATTCACTTTAAGTAAAATAGTTAATTAATATAAGTATAATTGATTTAATAAATTGAGAAGGTAATATATTGCATGAAAATGTAAATGTTAGTATAATGCTAGTAAAATATTTATTAAGTACATTAAATATTTATTTGGAAACTTTTGAATAAAATGAATATTTATGGTATTTAATAAATATTTGATGAAAAATTGTTATGGATAGTTTATTTAAGTGTGATAAAATAGATGGGATTTATAATGTATTTTATTACGCGAGTATAATCAGGATATTCTAATTTAATTAAATAATTAAATTAGAGGAGTGAGAATTTGTTAAATAATGTTATGATTATAATGGTTGAATAGAAATTATAATTTTACTAATAAGGTTAATTTTATTTCTTAAGGAATTAAAGGTACATAATCTAAATTATATTTCTAGTTTATGTGTTCTTGAGTTTTTTTAAAATTGAGTTTTAGTTAATGAATTTGTGGGAAGTCACCAGCTTTTATTCAATTATTGCCAAAGAATTATCGTGATAAGATCTCACGTTATCGATTCAATTATTGACATAATATTTTATATTATTAAATCAATAATTGAGACGACAAAGTTGTTCATATTATTATTTCAATTATCGATTTATGTCTAGAAAGTTCGCACGAGGAAAGGCGCTTCGTCACCTAATCATGCGTACAAAAGGAGAAATCCTTATCGAAAAGCCCCTCTTTTTGGGAATGATCTTGTTGTTAATATTGTGAGTTATAATATTAATGATAAATGTTATTAAAATGTGTTTTGTGAAGCCAAGTGAATTGAGATAAATCGAGGGATTTTTATGATGTATTTGTTGTAAATTTTGTTTATTATATGAACCCCCACTTATCCATTTTTAAAACTCAGAGGTACAAAGTTATCTCGCTTTTGTTATATATATATATATATATATATATATTATAACAAGTTTTGTTTTTATAAAAAATAGAATATATTATATTTTATCAGATAAGGCTTTATAGTAAATCAAAATTTTCAATGAGAAAGTTTACGTGAATTTCTATTATCAAGGTCCGTGATTTTTCTTTTCAAATAGTATCCCGCCATTTACCTCGCTCAGAAAGTGTAATGGATGATTTGTGGATGTGATAAAATGAATATCCTCGCCCATAAAGGCATGGATAATATAGTGATGTGGATTATTTATCGAATCGAGTCTCAAATGATAAAATTGATGATAAACTTTAAATCATGTAAGATAGTAGATATCACGCTCTACTGACTCTTTTTAAAGGATTGTTTATTCCGGCCGCAATTAAACTTGTTATCTATCAGATTATATCGCTTAACACTATCAAGGCTAACGATAATTTATTCTCGCATTATCTTAGTCATAATATTATTATCGGGCTAGTTGAGCTCACCATTTGCTTTCATTGTTCTCTTCATGAAATGAGAATATAGTGGGACTAATGGGAATGGAGTGATGGTCCGAGATGGTGGTTATAGAGTCCTCACTATTTTATAAAATAGTGTGATAATAATTATAATGAGGACTCCATTTGAGTTTGGATATTGTTTATTTAGACGATATTCGTGTTTAAACTCTCGATATGTTTTGTCGATTTTACACTTATATAGTCAGATAACTAAGTCAGTATTTCAATTCCTACCATGTATTCGGCGAATCGTAATGGGTGATGTATACCTATTTTGGGGCTTCACATTTGGTATCTTGCTTAAGGATATGATCCTCGGTCGAGATGTGAGACTAGAACTAGAGACTTAAAGACTTGTAAATCCTTCGCTAGTATGACCTACCTAAACTTATTTGTTATTTAATTGGTCGATCGTAATATAGGATAATATTTGGTATGTCAATTAACCCTTGTTTTGTGGGCAAAGTTGTTTGAAAATGACATCCGAGAATGTTGAGATAAGCAATGGAGTACATGAGACCGTTGAGTCATCGATGATCAATAACTGTGATAATGTGCATCGTGAAGGCAATAATCCTCATGAACATAACAAGATGCACTCAAATGATGAACGATTTGAATGTTTAGGAGCTTTCTCTTGCATTCAGACAACATCGTGCAAGAGAGACTTGTTCAAAATGTGGAACATGTGCAACTCCCTGGACGGCCACCGCTTAAGAAATTCAAGGAGTTGGGACCACCGTAGTTTTTGGGAAAGCCGACTTAAGATAGAGACATGGATAAAGAAGATCACCAAGATATTTGATGTCATGGGATGCTCCAAGGAGCAAAAGTTTCCTTTTTCCACCTTCATGTTGCGAGGAGAGACAGATTATTGGTGGGAATCTGTAAAACGTGCTCAGCCTGCCGCACTCAAGATATCTTGGGAGAAGTTCCAAGAATTATTCAACAACAAGTACTTTCCCGAAAGTATTCATCACATGAAGGAGGTGAAATTCATCGTCGAGAAATACAATACGACCGTGGTCGGTCGCAATACGAGGCTTAGTTTCAGGAGTTATCCCGCCAGATCCCATTTGGTTGATAATGAGTAGAGAATGACGTGAATGTTTCGTGAGGTTTGAAACCCCAAATACGCCAATACCTCATTTCTCACAAACTTTGCTTATATTAAGATGTTGTGAATAGGCTCGCTTATCGAGCGATAACGAAAGTTAACCCAACCAAGAGATAGCAATTGCAAAAATGATAATACTAGTGGTAGCAAAGTATATCAAGCTTTGACAACAAACGTGGAGCAAGTCAACATGCCGTAAATGGTAATAACTTCATTGGTAATTCCGACCAAGATAATGAAGGAAATTTCAAGAAGAGAAGATTTAATAATGATGTAAAGACATCAACACCAAAGACTCGTTGTTAATGAAGGAGAACGACCACCACCAGATGCTACAAATGCGAGGGAGGACACATTAGTGCAAACCGCACGCAAAGAATCCAAAGCGTGTTATAATTGCAAAAGAGAAGGCCACCTAGGCAATTTGTCATCGTAGTAGAAGAAAAAGTCCACTGGTTGGGGTGGTGACACCAAATGCCATCCTGCAGACAAGTCAAAGATGTAAGTTCAAGGAGACCATTTGTCGTGACCTCCCAAAAAGTGAAGAACCCGAACGAGGTTATCACTTAGTAAGCTAATCATAAACTCTTGTGAATTTTATACCTTATTTGATAATTTGCTTCTACCCATTCTTTTATTTCTCCTACTATACCAACGCTTAAATTTAAATCCCAAGAAATTAGACTTTGATTTATCTATCAAACTCCATGGGAGAAACCTTCATTACATCCACTATATATAAATCTTGTTTGATTCAAATCGCAGACCTCATGTTACTCCGTCGATCATATCTCTTTGAAAATACTTACATTTGATGTGATTTTGTGGATTGATCGTTAACTAATCATCATGATAAAATCGATTGTTTTCATAAGGTTGTTAGCTTTTATATTCCTAACCAACCTATTATGCGACTTCAAGCAATAAAACCACTAAAGTCAATCATTGTCATATCAAGCCATAAAGTTATTCGTTTATTAAAAAATGGATGTCAAGCTTTCTTAGCCCATGTCACATATTTAAACAAAAATATGTCAGATTTGAAAGATATTTCAATTGTTTATAAATTTCCTGACGTATTCCCTGAAGAACTTCCTGGTCTACCCCCGGAGCGTGAAATCAAGTTTCAGATTGATCTTGAACCGCACAAAACCTATTTCCAAAGCCCCATATCGAATGGCTCCAATCAACTTCAGAGTTAAAACCCAACTCGCATTGAGTTGTTAGACATTGGTTTCATTCATCCCAAGACGCCTTCTTGGGTGCTCCTATTCTATTCCTAAAGAAGAAAGATGGGAGTATGCGATTTTATACCGATTATCTGGAGTTGAATCATGTCACCGTAAAAATAGGTACCCGTCATTTCATATCGATGACCTATTAGGCCACCAGAAGGCGCTAAATTCTTTTCAAAGATCGATCTTCATTTCAATATCACCGCTAAAGATTAAAACCGATGACATTCCAAAGACTATTTTCGTAACCCCAGACGCATTATTAATTCCTAGTCATATCTTTTGATCGACTAATGCCCCGCCGCTTTCATGGACATGATGAACCGAGTATTCAAGGAATATTTCGATCATTTTGTGGTTGTTTTATTGATGACATCCTCATATACTCACTGAGGTCGACATCGCAAAAGCTTCGTGAAAACAAGCTTTATGCCAAGTCAAGAAATGCGAAGTTCGTCAAGAAGTAGCATTCTTAGGGCACGGATATCAAATCACAAGAATATCTATCGACCCAAATAAGATCAAGCAATTCAAAAGTCGGGAGAAACCTAAGTCGTTGATCAAGACGAGCTTTCGGGCTTAACCGGTTATTATCGAGATTTGTGGAAGGATTTTCTAATCACTACTCTATTAACTCAAAGCAGACTAAAAAGATAAAAAATCTTCATTAGAGCGAGGAATGTGAGAAAAGTTTTCAAGAACTCAAGAAAAGACTCATTTCGGCACCTATTTTGACAATACCATCTGGTTCGGAGGGATTTGTCATCTACAGCGATGCTTCAGGCAAAGGTTTAGGATGTGTTCTCATGCAACATGGGAAAGTCATAGCCTATACCTCACAACAACTCAAAAAATATGAGAACAATTATGACAACCCGAATTTTTATAAGTTATTAAAATATGAATTTAATAATTAAAATTTTATTACGAGGTGTATATATTTTGAATTATGTGATTTGGTGTGAAGAGAATTATATATTCATGTGTTGAGAATGTGAAATTTAATAGTTAATTAAACTATTAAAGAAATTAAATAATATTAGTTTATTTAATTAAGTTGAAATTATGTTATGAGATAATATAATTTTAATTATTATGCCTTGTGGGCAATGGAAATTATTATGAGTTAAGTTTTACAATAGTGGGAATAATTCACTTAATTAAAATAGTGAATTAATACAAGTATAATTGATTTAATAAATCGAGAATGTAATATATTGCATGAAAATGTAAATGTTAAGATAATGCGAGTAAAATATTTATTAAGTACATTAAATATTTTAGTTGGAAACTTTATGGAATAAAATGAATATTTATGGTATTAAATAAATATTTGATGACAATTGTTATGAGATAGTTTATTAAGTGTGATAAAATAGATGGGATTTATATGTATTTTATTATGCGAGTATAATTAGGATATTCTAATTTAATTAAATAATTAAATTAGAGGAGTGAGAATTTGTTAAATAATGTTATGATTATAATGGTTGAATAGAAATTATAATTTTACTAATAAGGTTAATTTTATTTCTTAAGGAATTAAAGGTACATAATCTAAATAATATTTCTAGTTTATGTGTTCTTGAGTTTTTTTAAAATTGAGTTTTAGTTAATGAATTTGTGGGTTACGATGTTTTATATGTTATTAGATATTTATAATTTGATAATGGTCATCTAGAAACAAATTTTCAAAATCAAATTTATGTATTTATGCTAAAGAAGAGGAGTTTGGGTTTTGATCAGAATGCCAGGTTTTCAGGTACTTTGGGACTAAAGTTGATGATGAATTCGTGATGGAAACTTTAAATTGATGGATGATTGTTGTTCTCCTCTATAAAACCTAAAACAACGTTAACTCGAATCTGATCGAATTGGTTAAGAAACTAATTCGTGATGAACGAATACACTTAAAGATGTTGAAAATAGGAAAATTAGTATAAAAAATTAAAATTAGTATAAACCAAGTCCCACATCAACTAAATTGAGAACTTTAACCTTTGCTAAAGCTATAAATAGAAGGGATTGATCCTTTTTTTCATTCACCAACAATAAGGCCTCCAATTTTTGAGAAAGGCTTTATTGTGGGAGGACTTTTTATAAAAATCTCCTTAGTTAAATTTTGACATGGAAGTGCGTATTCGCTTTAGAAACTCGTATTTTTGGGTATGTTTTTATTTAATTTTTGGTAATGTTATTATTTTAAATATCAGATTTAGTTTGTTAGTTAAAGTTTAAATTTTGGAAGTTTAGTTAGTTTTGTTAGTAAAATAGTTAGTTTACTATGTTTATTTTGGCTTGTAATTGATTATGTAAATGAGTTCTAATGATTGTAATTAGAGATATGAAGCCTTAACATCATCCAAGTGTAACCAAAACTCACAAAATAAAATATTTACAAAGAACCATGTTGGACAGTTTTTGGGACTAAGCTTGAGGACCATTTGTGCTTTTGATTTATATCTAAAAGCTTAATTTGATGATTGTATGTTATATCCCTCTAAGTTATAAAGATTACCTAACTTGAATGAACCAAAACGGAGTTAAAATGAATCCCTGGTGAAGATTTTAGTAAACCATGTCTAGAAATGAAAACTAAATGAACAAAGGACTATAGTGTCAAATTCAGGAATAGCTATGTTGCCTGAAAAATTTGAGTTTCTGGGTAGTTGTAGTGCACTGAGTTAGGAAGCCATAGGCTTTGGAATGACCTCATTCCGACCTCGAATGAGGGAGTTACGGTGATTAGAAGGAAATGTGTCGAATTTGTCAAACTGAAAGTCAGCAGCGGGAGGTGCTATTCGGGACACTGTTTTGATCAGTTAATGTTTCTAGAAACTTTTAGGTTTTTGGTATGTTATATAGTACACTGAATTAGCTTTCCATAGACTCTAGAACGGACTAATTCCGACTTCGGAGCAAAGAGTTATGACCATTCAAAGTAGTCGTGTCAAAACTGTCTAACCAACTCGGGACAGTCATCTTGAACAAATTTTTCGGAATTTTGTGTTTTGAATTTGGAAATGGTCAAAGAAAGAAAGTTGTAGCCTCGGAAGTTAGCTTCGCGTGGGCTCAAGAATCGCTTAAAAATGTTTTGAATCGAATTAGTTATGACTGTTTTAGCGAGAGAGGGTAAAGCTAGGAAAGAATGAAAAACAGATTTGAACGCCCTTTTTGAACAATCGCTTTGGGTCGCCTATCTTATCCAAATGGGTGTCCAAGAACTTTTAAAAATAGGTTAATATGATGTTTATAGCATATCCAAAGTTGAATGTCATCGGACTTATGAGATATAGCGTAAAGTTTACATTACAAGTAATATGCGTTAATATATGACTAATGGATGTGAATCCATGATTATATAATCTGTAGAATACACGAAGCGCGTATAAGTGTTAAACACTTAAGTCGTAGTTCATAAACTACATGATCGTGCAAGTCTTTCAGCTCCTATTTGCTATGTGAACTTGATGATTAATCGCTTTTAAATCTTTATTGCAAAAAGCATGATGTGTTATATATATGTTGAAAGTATGAAATGTTAAAGTCGATTTATGACTATGTTGATTGATTAAAGCATGCTGATTGAGTAAGGACTCGATCTATATACTTGTTATATGAATTTTATCATGTATGTTATATTTTGAGCATGTTATTATGTGCTATGTGATGCATGAAAACTGTTAGATTTTGCTGAGCTGTCGAGCTCAACCTTGCAAATAACCACTTTTACAGGTTCAAGATTCAAGGTAAAGTTATGTGTTACTTGAAAGACATGAATCAGATGTGATACTTCAAGATTTATATACTTTGGTTGTGTTATTATTATTTAAACCATGTTTAAGGTTCCGAATAATGTATTAATGTTGAATTGTAATATCGCTTTTGCAATGTAAACTATCAGAGTATTAAAATGATTCTCAAATATTTAGATGTAAAGGTCAAGGTTTTGGGAACAAGGATAGTTTGTAATAGAAAATTTTAATTATTTCGCAAATTTCAATGGTTGTATTATCGCTTAAGGATTTAAAATTAGAGGTTGAATGTATTATTAATTCACCAAAGTCGAGAATTAAATTGTATGAATTTTGGGGTCATTATGTGAATTATCCTACTCATGATTCAGAGTCAAGCAAGTAGAATCGCTTTTACGCTAAAGATTTGGCGACATTACCTGTATTGGGAGAAAGTGGAGATCTATACGGATCATAAAAGCCTCAAATATTTCTTCACCCAAAAGGAACTCAACATGCGGCAACGGCGTTGGCTCGAGCTATTGAAAGATTACTATCATACCATTCAATACCATCCTAGAAAAGCGAATGTAAGAGCTAACGATCGAAAGTAAGATCATATCGTGGAACGAA
The DNA here is from genome assembly GCA_020205615.1 of Panax quinquefolius. Classification (NCBI taxonomy): domain Eukaryota; kingdom Viridiplantae; phylum Streptophyta; class Magnoliopsida; order Apiales; family Araliaceae; genus Panax; species Panax quinquefolius. Next base: position 91,063,187 of record CM035156.1, on the reverse strand, counting down.
AAGTGATTGTCAACACAAAGGCGCATTTTGTATGACTTACAAAGGATAGAGATAGAGTTAAAGACTCCAAGGACCAGCATGATGATGTCAAATATACGAGTAGAACCGACTTTAATTGATAAAGTTACAGTTGATCAAGCTACAGACTTGGAGCTGATGCGTATGTAGAAGAAAGTGCAAGAAGGTGCTATTCCAGAAGAAAGAATCAATGAAGAAGGAATACTTTGAGTCAACTCCAGACTTTGTGTTTCTAACAACTCTAATTTGAAGTGTAAAATCATTGTGGAGGCACACAACACATCGTTTGCAATCCATCTTGGGAATAACAAAATGTATCGTGATCTTCGACATACATTTTGGTGGAGCAATATGAAGGGAGAGATATCAAAATTTATCTCAAGGTGTTTAAATTGTCAACGTGTCAAGGCAGAGAATCAAGTTCTAAAAGGTCCATCAGAACCACTTAAAATTTCAAATGGAAGGGGCACATTGCCATTGATTTCAAGCATCGGTCTTCCCAAGGTTTCTAAAGGCATAGATGCAATTTGGGTCATTGTTGATAGATTAACCAAGTTCCGCTTCATTTCTTACCTATACAAGAAACTTATTCACTTGAACGTCTTGCTCGTATATATATAAATGAGATTAAAAGATTGCATGGTATGCCAGTATCTATAGTTTCTGATCGAGACCCAAGATTCACTTCACGACGATTTGGGGTGGGTTTAGTAAAGCTACGGGCACAGATTTACGCTCGGGCTTCTAAGATATCATCCTCAAATGGATGGGCAGTCGGAGAGGACTATTCAAACTCTTGAAGATATATTAAGACTATGTGTCCTTGACTTCAAAGGAAGTTGGGACAAGTTCTTTCCATTAATGGAATTCTCCTTCAACAACAGTTATGAAGCAAGTATAGGCATGGCTCCATTTGAGGCGTTGTATGGACACAAGTGTCGTTCTCCAGTATTCTGGGACGAGGTGGGTAAGGCAACATTGTTGGGACCGGAGTTGGTACGTATGACTATGGAAAAGATTCAAATGATCCGACAGCGTATAAAAACCTCACAAGATCGACAAAAGAGTTATGTTAATCTTCATCGAAAGAACGTGGAATTCAATGTTGGAGATCATGTGTTGTTACGTGTTGCTCCATGGAAAGGAGTTACAAGATTTGGAAAGAGAGAAAAGCTCAATCCTCAGTTCATTAGCCCATTTGAAATCCTTGATCGAGTAGGAACTGTGGCATATAGACTCGTTTTACCGCCAAGTATGTCTCGTGTTCATAACGTTTTTCACATATCTATGTTAGGTAAATATGTGGAAGACCCAAACCACTTTATTGACTTAGAACTGATGAGATAATAAAGATTTAACGATGAAGAGGCACTCGTTAAAATCTTGGATAAGAAGGAACATATTCTACGCCCAAGGTTATACCTCAAATCAAAGTTTTGTGGAGAAACCATGATGTCGAGGAAATGACCTAGAGTTAGAATCAAATAAAATCAAGGTATCCTCACCTCTTCTACATACCGCATAACCAATTTTGATGACAAAATTTTATAACAATGGGAGGTTGTAAGACCCCAACTTTTATGAATAAAGAATAATTTTCTAAATATCATTTTGAATATTATGGTGTGGATTTGATATAATGTTATATTTGTGGGTAATAATTATAAATTTTACAAACTAAGCAAGTTGTCATAAAATATTTGTTTGGCTCTGGGAATATTCAGATAACGTCACAATCATTAGTGGACCCCACAACTAATTATCATTGAGTTAGAAAATGATGTAAATTTATTTTTATAAAAATAACTGTGAAAGTTTTACCGTTAACTATTGAAATACTGTGTGATAAAGTACAAGAATACGCTGTGGTCGCATAAGAGCACACCAGATTGCACAAAGATCTTTGATTATTGATGCTTACATAAAAGTCACTCGCTTTTATTCAATTATTGTCACAAGAATCACGATAAGATCTCACGTTATCGATTCAACTATTGTCATAATATTTTATATTATTAAATCAATAATTGAGGCGACAAAGTTATTCATATTATTATTTGCATTATCGATTTATGTCTAAAAAGTTCTGTCGAGGAAAAGGGTTTGGTCACCTAATTGCACGCCAATAAAGAAAAATCATTATCGAAATGCCCCTCTTTCCCGGAACGATCTTGTCATAATATGTGAGTTATAATATTAATGATAAATATTATTAAAAATATGTTTTGTGAAGCCTAGAGAATTGAGATAAATAGAGAGGATTTTATAATGTATTTGTTATAAATTTTGTTTATTATATGGACCCCACTTATCCATTTTTAAAATTATCTTGAAAGTTATCTCGCTATTGTTATATATATATATATATATAAGTTTTATCTTTTATTAAAAATTTAATATATATATTATATTTTATTGCACAGTGCTGCATAGTAAATCAAAATTTTTAGCCGAGAAAGCGCACGTGAATTTCTATTACTATGCGTCCGTGATTTTTCTTTTCAAATAGTATCCCGCCATTCTCCTATAAATAGGATGTTTAGTTTAGAATTGAAAATCACACCCAGAATGGAGAATTCTTCTTTTTGTAATATCGAACGATTTCTTTTGAGTTTAAGGAAGTTTTAGCGTAGAAAATCAGATAAGTTTTTCTTCAAGAATATTTCCTCCTACCAATCGTAAATATTCTCCTTTTAAGGTAAGCGATATTATTTTTGTTCAATATTCGTATGAAATAATATTTTCTTCCATACTCTGTAGTATGTAAGTAATATTATTTCATTTCAGATTCTGAATTCTACACTCATTTTGTTAAAGTATTTCTTCTATACTCCTTGAAATTAGTAGAATATCCTTGAAATTTGTGCTTCATCGAGTATCTTTTCACGGGAATATTTTACTGGACATTCTTGTTAAATTTTAATCTTTTCATGCTGGAGTACTATTCACGAGTTACTATTCACAAAGTATTATTCATACTAAGATTATTCACTGTGTACTATTCAACCGGGTACTATTCATTTATGTAAATTGATTTTTTTTTTGTCCAAATTATTTTTGATACAATATTATTCTTGAATTTTATTCCACAAAGAAATATCATGTTGATAATTTGGACATTCTTCAACTCTAGATAAATTGAATTATAAATCTTTAAAATTTATCCTTTCGCTTTCACTTAATTTAATTTTTATATCATGTCATCATCTTCACGCTTTATATCATGATGAAAGTCATCTTTGGTCTCAGAAAGTATGGGATGGATTATCGATCGGTATGATTATAACTATATATCTCAGATAATCATAACCATCGGTGATACTAACAAATATCCTCTACCAGAAAGGTGCATTGGATAATTCGTGGATGTGATAAAATGAATATCCTCGAATTCAGAAGTGCATGGATAATTCAAATGATGTGGATTATTTATCGAAATGAGTCTCGTTGATAAAATCGACGATAAAATTTTAAATCATATCACGCCTACTCGACTCTTCTAACGGATTGTTTTTGCTCCAATCGCAGCTTAAACTTGTTGCCTATCAGATTCTATCGCTTAACATCGTCAAGGCTTATTTATAATTTATTCAGATTATCTTAGTCATAATATTCTTTACCGGCCAATTGAGCTCACCTTTCGCTTTCATCGTTTTCTTCGCTGAAAACGGTAATATATAGTTGAACCAATTTAACGTAGAGTGATGGTCCGAGATGGTATTATAGTTGTCCCTCACTATTTTATAAAATAGTGTGATAATAATCAGAATGACGACTCCATTTGAGTTTAATATTGTCTACGAGAAGATATTCGTGTTTAAACTCTTCGCTATGCTTTCATTATATTTTACACGACAGTCAGATAATTGTTTATATTTGAATTCGCATCACGACTACTAGAAAGTACTTAAATGACAATAAAAAAATGTCACAGTATTTTTTTCATAACGTTTTTTAACAAAACGTTGTAGATACATATGAAAAATCGTTATGTATTTTATAAGGGCAATTTTTAATTTTAAATAGATAACATTTTTTTAAAAAAAACGTTATCTATCAACAAAAACACGGAGCAAAAAATAGAAACAGGAAGCGACTACTTTATCTCTTATCTCTGTACTTTCTCTGTCTACGACCAAAGAAAGCGGGTGCCCTTCTCTCCAACGATCCAAACAGAGAAGATCTTGAGCATTTTTAAAACTGCAGAAGCACGAATCAGAAGTTCTTAGGTCAAACTTCTCTTCCGCCCTCTTGATTGTCACATGGTGGAAGCCAAATCGATCGACTTCTGCCCTCAAATTAGTCGAACGGAGGATTAATCTAAGAAAACCCTAACTGGTATGTCCTCAATTTTGAACTCTTGCAATATTTTTTCGTCATATTTGTGGGAATCGCATGTGTTATCTTGTTTGGGTAACTATTTGTGCCCTAAGAATCTGGTGTTACCCCTGATGACCGTCCCTTCTACATCCTCTGAAACCCTGATGACCGTCGAGTCGGATTCATCCAACTTGTGTAAAGCTTCTAATCTTCTTATGTGCGCACATGGTTTCACTGCTCCCCTCCTGACTCCGCTGCTACTGCTGTGAACCTTCACCCAGTTTTCCTGAACAGGTACAACCCTCTTTCATATATGTATATAAAAAGGTTACTTTTTCGAAATTGGGTATTGATTGACTAGCTTTACTGAAATTTGTGAATTTCCCAATTGTGGGATTGAATGTTTATTTATTTTGTAACTGTTTTTTGGTTTCTTGATGGGTAGTTTCAGTTTGTGGGTAGTTCCATAAATAGGATATCTGAATACATGATAATATCCATTTGTTTCCACACACCCTTTAATATTACTAGATATATAACCATGTATCTAATCTTAATTTTCTACCAAAAGTCATATTTGAGTATTTTACAACAAAATACAACTTTATGTGAAAAACTGAAAATTTAAGCCCAACATCCACATAGACAGAATATCTTCACGTAATGCAAGTATAAATATACGTCCATGTGCTTCATTCCTCAATACAAACATGAGTTTTAGGGTAATTTAGACTTGCAGAAAGTTTATAGTGAGAGAGCATAAATGATTCTGAGATGCTTCAGGCCCTAACTATGAGTCTGATACCCTGCACAATAGGTGTACAACACTGAAGCCTATGTTACATGGACTGGGATGGTGTGTCCGGTTGGACAGTATATTTTGTAGAGTTCGACACGGGTGCTCCTCACTTTTGTCAAGTTTTTACACTAACATAAGTGTCCAATACCCATACCTCTATCCGAGTCTCGAGTATCGAACATAGTACCTTAAGGCAAAGTGAAGAGTCTGTGTAACATAGACTAAAGTTAAGCAGCCCTGATTTACCTTGAAAGCAACAACAAAGTCGCTTTTTTGCTTCCATTCAAACATGTGCTTTAGATTGTAGCAGCACTACAAATTTTATTTAACTGTTTACAATGGAAAACTTCCAAGAAAATCATAAAGTATTTTATACAATTAGAAATTCTAAACTGCTGACGATATATATATGACACCAAATTTGCATTCTACAGATTTTTGAACAACAAGAAATGTAAAAGTTCAGCCTACTTTTGTTGCACGTTAAAAGATGCCTTGGGATCTCAAAGTAAGATATCCGCAGTTTAAATTTGTACGTCACAGATTTGCTATAATTAGTTTACATGTGTATGTCACAGATATTTTTGGTTTAGTCTTTTTTTTATTTTTTTCAAGAGATTTTGTAGTTGACTGACATTGAAATGAGACTTTGGCTAGTTGAAGTTGCAACAAATAAAATAAATTGAATGCGCATAATATAATTCATAAGCATGGTTTTTCTAGTGTTGTGGTGCGCCTCAAGTGTAATGGGGGCATCAGGTGTCATTCATCATTTCTATTAGCAATGGAATTTGAAAGAACAAATTTTACGTCATGCTATATTTTATTTTTTTAGGTTAAATTTAGTTGAAGAGAATTCTGTTTCCTTATCTATAAACCACCTTCAGAAGCTTCGTTTATCCTTTCAACTATCCACTCCTCTCGGCATGCCTTCAATCCACACCAAGTTTCTTATAAGCTTCCTATTGCCTGTTGAAAGATATTTTACTTTTTCTATTCAGTTATTTGAAGACATCTGTTTGCTGCAGGCATTCCTCAAGTTGACACCTGAAGAAGGCCGACTCATTCATGTTTCATGTTTCACTGTTTTCACTCAAATATTTATGCAGTTTGCATGTATCACATGTAAGACCTATGGACTGTAGTTATAAAACTCTGCATACCTTTTGAAATGTTTTTCGCTCTAAATTTTCTCATCTCATCAGCCGAGTTTGGCCTCATTTTTCATATTTCACATCATATTGTGTCAAATAATGCAGTGTTTGCTGTTGCTATTGCTGAATTGCTGTTGGCTGTTGCAGTTGCATGTTGCATGTTGGCTGTTGCACAAGCACAACTGCTGCTAGCTGCTGCCTGCTAGACTACTAGTAGAATAAATTCATGTTGGCTTGTTGCTGCTAGACTGCTGCTTTGTTAAGTCGTAACTTTTTTCTCCATACTTTCTCTGCTCCAGTCTAAAATGCTTGTTTGATTAGTTGCTATTGTTAAAATCCTTGCTACTCTTTTTTCTTCTTCTTCTTCTTCGTGATAAAGTGCTTGTTGTGCATTACAAAGGTTACATCTTTTGTTTGTAGACTTGTAGTAGAAGATAATATTCCGACTTCCACATGCCACTGTGCTAACTGTAAATATTGTTGGTCATATTTATATTGTGCTGGCTTTAGGTTAAGGACAACTTACTTTCTTATAAGTTATAATTCAAAGTAGTATCATGGTTGGTGGCTTCATGGATGAATAGAAATATAAAATAGCTAGCTTTCAAAGGTGTACAGTTAAGAGAACAATTAGTTGTGTGTTAAGCGTTGTCTTGAAGGACTAAACTTCAAGTGTGGTAATAGCTTCTCCTATTTTCTTAGAGAACTTTTGGATGCAATGCAAGCAGGAACGCTGGAACCTGAAGTAGCATTTCTCAATTTATCACTTGTAAGCAAACTAAGCTCAGCTCTCCAATACTAAAATGTCTTCTTGCTTTAAAAATTTTCTGCTGTGCTGCAATATCTTTCACAGAATATATTTAATATGACTTTCATTAACAAATGAGACAGATCCCAAATGTATTCCCTGATCTAGCTGCTGCTCATAAGACGCTTGTAGCTAAATCGCGCGAGTCACTGGCAACACGCACTTTACATTTTGAGCTTGTTTTAATTTTAATTACTCAGGCTCTAAACATGTAGAACTGTATTGCTTATTAAATTTACTTTAGTCCTCATAGCTCGTTTCAGTGCATCTGACGATGAGGTGAGTCAGCTAAGTCATAAATAATTCAGAGTTCAGTCATGTCATCGTTTGTTGCTCTGTTTCATTGCTGAAAGTAAAAGATTACAAGAGAATTTATTTACTATTTGAGTAGACCTCAGCCATAGAGAAACTTGTCAAAGGAAAGAAGATTGATTTAACAGAGTTGGAAGGAAGAGCAAACCTAGCCCAAATACAAAAGGTTTGTTAGTTTTGCATTTGTTCCTTCCATTTATTTACATCCCCTACCTGTTGTTTTATGCTGATCTTTGATTATATGTTTACAATCTCTTTCAGCACTACAAAATATCCAGTGCAGAACTAGGAATATCATCATCTCTTGCAGATGCTATAGCATGCCGAATATGGTTGAGGTTTGGAGAAAATAAATATAAAATAAAATGATATACTCGCGTCTTGTGGATTGTGAACTATCTTTTTTTCCTCGTGCTTGTTTAATTGCTTATACAGTTATTGTTATTGCAGTCGCTATTTATTTCTCTATGACTTGTCAAATGAATTCACCAAAATTTGCTTTACTGGTTGCATGCTTTTCTAACAAGGATAACTTTTTACTTTTGTTGTAGATTTTTGGGAAGAACCCTACCACAATCAAGAACTACTTACATTTGGCTGCGATACCATAGGAGGACTAGATATCAAAACATGTACAAGGAGTACCATGACAACACTTTGAATGGTGCTGTTGAGCAGATGTACACATGGTTGCACATGGACTATGTAAAAGATTCTGCACGTATATATTTTGACACCGCTTTGTACAAGGAGCACATGACACACTTTGTATTTTGAATAATTGATACAATTTGCTTTTAAATTTAAATGAGAATTTAGACCTTTTAGCTATATATCATGACATTAAGATATCATGGTGTGTATTGGTAATATAGGTGAATCACAATTTTTTTTTATCTACAACATTTTAAAAATGTTGTATAAATTGGTTAAAAACGTTGTCTGATATATTAAACTATAACGTTTTTATTCAGAAAATGTTGTGGAATTATACCTTCTACAACGTTTTTAAGTATCTGTTAATTTATGAAAAATAAATCTACAACGTTTTTTTTCTTAAAAACGTTGTGTAATGTGCTTAACTATTTGACGCTTTTAAAAACGCGCAGAAAAGTGTCAAATAGATAATACCCTTAACCACGACGTTTTTTTTATTGAAACCACAACGTTTTTTTCGCGTTATCTATTTACTGTTTTGTAGTAGTGATGTATTTGGCGACTCAGTGTGACATCCCCAAATTCGGGTACTTCATTTCCACCAGATTTGGTGTTCACTTGATAAAAACATACATATCTAACTACCCAAACATAATAAAGTTTAATAATAAACCTTCCCATTAAAGGGTTACATCAATAAATCTAACAAAATCTCCCGGGTTATATAACCTTTAATTACAAACATCATATGTGGAAAATTAAATAATTACATCACAATAACAAAGTCTGACGATATTAAAAGTCAACATGTTTACAAGTCATAAATACTTGTTCATCTATCCTTTTCCTTTACTAGTGCGAGGAACATCGTCCTTCTCAGCGTTAGCTGTAATAGTTATATAAGCAAGAGTGAGCAAACAATGCTCACTTGAAATGACAAAGAATAAAACTTTATAACAATTGTCAAATAATAGGCTCAATAGAACTGAACAATATGCTCTATCAATGATAATCAAATATGAAATATGTATCTGAGGCTCATAAGACCACGAACTACGTCCATAGTTGTAAGTAATCTTTCAACTTAAACTTTAACAGTCATAAGACTATAAGGATTCCTCGTACTCAGGAGGATCAACCCTTCATACAATGTATTGTGCACAAACATTTAAACGCTTACGCGTAAATAATCCCCTATAATAGGGTTTGAGACACCCCCAAATTCGTGTAACATCGATTACAGGACATGGTGCTCACGATACAACATACATCATCATATATCTAAGTAACTCTAATAATAATAATAATAATAATAATAATAATAATAATAATAATAACTATTACATACTTATTCAAAATAAAGTCCCAAGTCTTTACAACCTTTAATAAAAGGAAACTTAAACTTAGCATTTATCGCTACATTACATCATATGCGGAAATATAATTATTACATAAATAACTCTTGTAACGACCCCAAAATAGGTCCATTTCATCCAACCCATTCTGAGTCGCCAAATATATGGTACTAAAACAACTACAACTTTATTATAACAATTGTCGTGGCAAAATACAACAATACATATGTCGTGAGTTTGGATACAAATATATACCAAATCAGAAGACGTCACAATGACACCTTACATAAAGGTATAGTCAAAAACTGCTTTTAGAAATTAGAATCTTTGGGAAGTGCTCATGAAACCTTCGTATACGGGAGGCCATGCTTTTAGGGTTATGGTAGATATCATATGGCCACGTAATTATCCTTGGTCAATCTAATAGACCCCAAAGAAAAACGAGAAGATTACTATCATATTCTTCCCAATGGTGAGTCTTCTCTCGACATATCATTATCTCCACTGCCTCTAATCGAGTATTATACTCCAAACAAACACCAAGATTATATATAGGTAGTGCTTGTAAATATACTCAAAGAAGTGGATGAGCACAACCATGTCTTATGATGACACGAGGTCAGTATGTCATTAGACATCTTGTATGATAGTGGCAAAACACCCTTCCAAGTTAAATTCACCTCACCTCAACATCTATAGACCACCATTCTATTCTCTCGCTATCCCCGCCGACCCAAATTTATACTTTTATTACTCGAAAGGAATGTGAAACAAAAGGGTGAGCACAACTAGCTCAAGAAGAATATTATGACTAAAGATAAATAAATTATCAATAGTCTTCATCAATAATAAATCGTAGATTTAGAACATATGGTAGATAATAAAACTTTTCAACCATAGTTGCAAATGAACGAAAGCAATCCATTAAAAGAGTCAAATAGACTATAAAGTCTATTGTCTTCTCCACGTTAAAAGTCCACCAACAATATTTTATCCTCGTAACATCAATCAACGGTTCCTTTCCACAATCATATGAATAACTCATAATCATAATTGTGATTCTAAATTCCTCTTCTCATCCGGTGATTTAAGATAATTTTCATCACCGCCTTTACCGAAACATCAAATATCATGGTTATACCAAATCACAGCCTCGCTCATAATCATACTAATAAATTCATCTTTGCACCACGGGCCAAAGATATTCATCAACAGCTCATCTTTACACTACAAAGCTAAAGATATTCAACAACAGTCATCTTTGCACACGAGCCAAATATATTCATCAATAATTCATCTTTGCACTACAGGCTAAAGATATTCAACAACAGGTCATCTTTGCATTACGAGCAAAAGATATTCATCAATAATTCATCTTTGCACTACAGGCTAAGATATTCATCAACAAGCCATCTTTGCACTACGGGCCAAAGATATTCATATCTCAAATAAATACATAATCATTTCAGAAGTTATATAACAATAATTATAACCATGTTGATCAATTCACCTTTGCACTTAAGCTAAAAATATTCAATTGTAAATTCAATGGTCATGATCATACCACCAACAATTCAACTTTTGCACCATCGCCAAAGAGAACCTATAGTCACGATCATACCAATAATCTACCCATCTTTACACTCAAGTCAAAGAGAAATATTATCATTAGTGGTTATAAGAATGTTATATAAAATAATATAATCAAAACATAGTTTTAATTTCAAGAGTAAGATTCATAAATCAACGATAATTTGGTCAAAGAAGAAACCAATTTGTCGTGAATAAGACCTCGTATTCGCACATAGTACCGTATAACGCGCATAGTAACTCTCGATACCTAAAAAGATAAAGTTTCATAATAAAATTCATATCCATATTTATAACACCTTAATCCAAATGTTATAAATCACTTAGAAATCTCATAATCTAATATTATTAATATTATAATAATATTTTAATCATTTCTTAAACTTATAAATAATTTAATCCAATTATTTACACTTTAATAATTAATGCATTTAATCATCTAAAATGCCAAACTCATAAGATTTCATTATCATTAACCAAAACCCTCATAAAAATCTGATATACCTCATATATGATTCTCAAGCCAATAAATCATATTTTATAATTTTCTTACTTCACATAACATATTTAATTCATTTACTCATAACTAGAATATTTTCATGAAAAATACCAAATCAGTTCCAAAAATATTTCTTTTCTGGAATTTAGTAGAATATAGTTCCATATTAAATATATATTTTTTCAGAATTTTTAAAATTCATTTACTATTTTTCACATGGCCAACACCACCGAATATTTAAACATTTATCATAAATTATACTTTTATCCAACAATTCTGAAATTTACACGGTATACTGATATTATATAGATGTACTCCCAATAAAAATTTCATCAATTTTGGAGTTAATCACAAGGAGTTATAAGCAGTTACTTTTAAAATAGTCTTTTCTCATAAAATTCATAACTCTCAATCTATACATCCAAAAATCGCCATTTTTGGACACAATATATAAAACTCATCAAATTATCATTTCAAATTTTTCCAGAATTTTTGAAGGTTCAGAAAAATTTCGAAACTAAAAACATAATAACCCTTAAAATCCCTTACTATCCCTTACCTCAAAAAGAAGCAAGATTTCTTGATTGGAATAACGCCGAACGAACTTGCGAACTTGCAGAGATAGCAATACTCAAAGTATACTCAAAATACTCACAAGAATACACTCGATAATATAGAGAGAGAAAACTTCAGTTTCTGGTGTGATTTTCAATTCTAACCTAAGCACCCTATTTATAGAAAAATACTTAGAACACCAAAGCAGAAAATTTAATAAATTATTAATATAATAAATTTGAATTCCTACGCCCACTTTTTTTTGTTCAAACTTCAGCAACACAAGTATCTCACCTTACAAAACTTACAAAAAACATTTTTCATAATTAATTAATTTAAAACTCCAAAAAAATAATAATTAATTAATCCGGAACTTCAATAATTCATAATAAATAGCCCTTTTATCAGAAAATTCAAATCTCGCGAGTTTTTATAGAAAATTCAATTCTCTACAACTTTACAGAAGAAAGTTTTTCCGAATTCCAAACAGAAATTGACCGAAATCCACAAACGGACGATTTTACAGTCTATAACCAAATTTTAATCAAGAAATGGGGTCCACCGACATGTTTAACATGTTTTAAACATTTATTGTAACAAAAATATTCTTCCTCCTCATATACTCATATATTCCACATTCACTGTAAAAATATCACCATTATTATATTATTAAAATAATATATTTAAATGAATTATTTTATCAGAAAAAGATAAAATATTAATTTTCAACAATTGTCACTTTAAAAATTTTCTCCATCTATATCCACATAAAATAAATATTTTTCTCATCATAAAAATCAATAATTAATTATTCACAAATAATATTACGTAATCACAATAATGACAACCAGCAGCTTCCTGGGAAAAGGGGCTTTCCAATAAGAATTTTTCTTCTTATCGCTTGAATTAGGTGACCAAATCTCTCCTTAGAGATGTAACTTTCTAGGCATTGCCAATAATGTTATCCAATAATATTATTCAGATAATATGAATTATTGTCTCGATAATGGAAAATACATGTGTCGTCACAATTATTGAAACAAAAATAATATAAAATATCAACGTAGCAATTATTGAATCAATAAAATAAAATATTGAGCAAAGAATTATCGTAATAATTATTGAGTAATTCCTTCTTACGAAAAAAAATTATCATGCTTCATGAATAGTACTCGTGAATAGTAACTCGTGAATAGTAACTCATGAATAGTAACTCGTGAATAGTAACTCGTGAATAGTAACTCATGAATAGTAATTAAAAAAAAATTGAATACTTTTATTTCATAAAATTTGGGGTCTTACAACTCTCATCATTTCATCTTAGACTTTCCTTTGTCCTTGCCAGAGCCCTCAGCGTTATCAGCCTTAACTGAAAGGTTTAAGCAAGAATTAACATAAATTGCCCAGCAATTATATAAAGTAGTTTGAGAACATACATCAGAAGTAAAAGCATTAGTATGAATATTTCTCAACAGTTGAAATAAATATCAAGAGATAAACTGGAATATCAAGATAAGAGTTCTAGAGTTCTCAATAGCGTACTAAGGGGTGTTAGATACCCTGAACATTATTTTGTTTCATCAAAAACCATCAGACGATATAACAATCAAATAGATTGTAAACAGTCTCTGCAAGTACTCCAGGTGATCAACCTATCGTACCCTACATTGTGCACAAGTATAAAGTTTAAACGTATAAGCGTTAATGGGACTATATGCCCGACATCAGTTACCCCGTTATCCGGGTTGTTTATCTTAGTTTCATGCTAGACCGCACCAAAGAAATTTGGATTGGTAGAATTAAATAGCTACAATGAATTTGAAATAATTCAAATAATACAACATCTCTCATCTATAATATCTAACTGAAACAAATTGCCAAATCGCATTCTTGAAAGCAGTTCGTAAATAATTAAGAACTTTAAGCCATAAACAACTGAATTAATAAATGAGTAATCATCAATAGAACTTGTACTATATATAAGTTTGTACAAGTTATATCTTGCAACATACGAGACTTGTACACAATGATAAATTGTACAAGTTAAGGGAACTTACATTCACTGCAATAAAGTGAATAAAGTTAGAAAACTTGCCTGATACGTCTTCTACAATTCTGCTATCTACTAGCCCTTCACGTAACCTATTCACATGTGTCACATTAAGTAATTTGGTTCTCGAACACCACTTTGAAGTGTAATGGTTCCCTTTTATTTTAATAAAACTATTAAACTCACATGTATTCAAATACAATTCAATTACATAACATGTTGTTATGAATAGGCCACGTGGTTAAATAAAAAAAACTGGGAAACAAAAATTTGTGACATTTTTCGGACCAAAACTCTACCAAAAATCTGCATAAAATATGCTTAAGGGTCTCAAGTCGGAAAATCTCATTTTCCATAATTATGATATCACATATATAATTAAATTCATTTATTCATATAACATCATTTATATGAAAAATACCAAATCAGTCTCAAAAATATTTCTTTTATGGGATTTTGTAGAATATAGTCCCACATTGAACATATATTTTTCCCGAAATTTATAAAATTCATCTACTATTTTTAAATAGTTCATAATAGCCAAATATTCTCAGATTTTTCATAAATCGAGATTAGCTCCAACAATTCTGAAATTTTAAGGGTTAACTCCTGTTATACACATGAACTTCCAGTAAAAATTTTATAATTTTTGGACTTATACAGAGAGAGTTATTCGGGTATCTTTTCTAATAATGACCTTAGCCGTAAAATCCATAACTCTCAAACCGTATGGCAAAAAATTCTCAATATTTTACAGGACCTTCATATCTTCTTATAGTAATACTCCAAATGTTTCCTGAATTTTTAAAGTACAAAACAGTGGACAAAAATGCCCCCAAAATAGACTGATCCAAACAGTTTCAAAAAAGACATCAAATTTTCGTTTCTTGCAGCCACTTTTGCGATTTTATTCCCACAAATCTAAAGATGATATGACCATGATACTTGGACACAATAAACTTCATACCGCAAGGTATTTTAAAAAAAATATAACATTCATAAAATTAGCATGCTAAGACCACAAACCAACTGCATAGAAAAGCGTGCCAACACTAGTTTTATACTTAGAAAAAAAATATGAAAATTCCAGATTTTCTGCAGATTTTATTATGAACATGCTTGCTTACGATTTTTATAACTTGATCATTATAACTCCGATTCAAAAGAAATTTGAGCCAGATTAGACTTCATACTACATACTATTTTATAAAATTATTACATACGTTAATCGAGTCATATAAACCATGATTCCGAGGCTCCGAAAGACCCAAAAATCACAGATTTCACATTCAACCAACTTTGAAGAAAATTGTGATTTTGATTCTAGCATGCATGGGCTTGACTCTTATTGTCCAGATCACTTCTACCAACATATATGAACATGCTACAACAAACCAACTCACTAAATTACCATGCTTTGAACAAATTGACTACTAAGAGGCATTTTATCAAACATATCGCATACATACATGAAATCTTTGATTCTCTATGTAATTGCAGCATGTTTAAACCATAATTTTCATTTCTTAGCATCCTCATAATGAAACCAAAGATTAGCATAGCCTTATTTAAATCAACATAAACCATTTACCATGGCTATACATGCTTTTTCAATATTTTCTTCAAGAACATGAAAAAGAGAGTTTCATGGCTTACCTTTTTGGATGAATTTCCCTTTTGTTAATTTGATTATCCCTCTTCCTTGCTTTTTAGTTGCTATGTAATCTCCAGTATTCATTTTCTCCCAATTAAGCTCTCATTCTCTCAATTTCTCTTTTTTTTTGCTCTCTTGATGAAATTTTGTAAATGAGAGGAATATATGAGTGGAGAGTATATATGTATATGATATTAGCATAGGCTTCCCTTCCCTCTTCCATTCCAAAATCATTATTTATGTATATATTGCTCATAATGCATAGGTTTAATATGGAGTGGGGAGTTAAGAAAATGAAAAGTTTTAGTTTATTACACAAGTGTAACTCCCTCTCCCTCAATATCTTGTGATACGTATACTTCCTCCTCCCTTGTCCCAATTCGTGAGTCACAGGATCCCACCAGCTGTTGACTAATTAAATAAACACATTATAATATTATTTTAATCCTTTAAATGTCCATTTTGACCATTTTGCCCTCCGTAGCCAAACGTGTTCGATATTTATATTGATTCCTACAAAAGTCAACGTTCCGGATGTCATGGAACTATCCGTTTCATCAAAATCATCACCAAAATTCGTGGTTAACTTTGACCAAAAAGTCAACCGTGACACATTTTTGTGGTTACAGTCTAACCTGACTAATTTTGACGTTCCGGACTCGAATACGCAATCCGCGTCTCTAAATTCTGTTCCTAACTCCAACTCATGATTTAATACCAACCCACGTAATAAAAAGAATTAATTCCCCACTTAATCAATTTAAATAGTTAAATAAAACTAAACCAACCATTTAAATACATCTCATCACATATATTAACATAACACATATACATCTAATAAATGAAATCACATAAGAGTTTCACATAAGTTTATTTATTGATAATTATTAAATTAAATAGAAAATATCGGATATTATATTCACCCTCCCTTATAAGGATTCTGTCCCTGGAATCATTACTCATCAGACAAAAATATTAGGGTAGTTTTTCATCATTTTCTCCTCGAGTTCCCACGTAGCCTCTTCGGCGTTGTGGTTCCTCCACACTACCTTAAGAGAAGGTATTATCTTATTACTTAACACTTGTTCTTTTATATCAATTATCTGTACTGGAACCTTTTCATAGGTTAAGTCCTTCTCAAACTGAATAGGTTCATACTCTATAACATGCTTGTAATCCTGCTTATAGGGTCGTAAGACTGAAACGTGGAACATGTTGGGTATATGTTCTAACTCCGGAGGTAAAGCTATTTCATAAGCTACCTTACCCACTCGCCTCAACACTTCGAAGGGTCCTATGAATCTGGGACTAAGTTTTCCCTTCTTCCCAAATCTCATTTCCCTTTCCAAGGCGACACTTTCAAAAACACATAAGTGCCGACGTCGAAGTCTCGTTGTTGCCGATGTTGATCTGCATATTTCTTCTGCCGATCCTGAGCCGTTACTAGCCTCGCTCGTATTATTTTGATCACATCTGCAGTTTGTTGCACCAACTCTGGCCCTATCAATTGTCGTTCTCCCACTTCATCCCAGCACAATGGCGTTCTGCATTTCCTTCCATATAAAGCTTTATAAGGTGGCATACCGATGCTCGCGTGATAATTGTTATTGTACGCAAATTTAACCAACGGCAGGTGGTCATCCCAGCTCCCTTTGAAATCCATAACACATGCTCTCAGCATGTCCACTAACATTTGAATAGTTCTCTCGCTCTGCCCATCTATTTGAGGATGATACGCTATGCTCAATCTCAGTTGCGTTCCCATGCGTTCTTGAAAACTTCTCTAGAAATTTGCTGTGAAATTCGAATCGCGATCTTACACAATTGATACAGGTACCCCGTGCCTGGAAACAATCTCTTTGATGTAAAGCTTTACCAACTGATCCAAGGTATATCTGATCTTGATTGGCAAGAAATGCGCTAACTTGGTCAATTGATCAACGATCACCCATACTGCATCGTAACCCTTCTACGTAGTTGGAAGTCCTACCACGAAGTCCATCGTGATATGATCCCACTTCCATTCTGGAATTTCTAAAGGTTGAAGTAACCCGCTCGGTTTTTGATGTTTCGCCTTAACTCGCTGGCATGTTAAACACTTGCTGACGCACTCTGTGACTTCTCTTTTCATATTAGGCCACCAATAATGTTGGCGGGGATCCTGATACATCTTTGTGCTTCCCGGGTGGATTGAGTAACTTGAGCTATGAGCTTCCTGTACGATTTTGTCCTTTAATTTAGACACTGCTGGCACCCAAATTCTCTTCTCAAATCTTAATAGTCCATCACCCCCCATACTGAATTTAAGCTCTTCTCCATCTGAAATTCTTTTCTTCACCTTCACACATTCCTCATCGCTACCTTGTGCTTCCTTAATTTTGTCCAATAGAGTCGGATGAGCCTCCATTGGGAACAATTTCCCCTCTGGCTCCCTTGAACTTTTTATCTCGAAGTTCCAATCTAGCCATCTCCTTAATTAACTCCTCTTGAGTTGTTAGCATTGCCAATCTACCACTGCCATTTCTGCTTAGCGCATCTGCTACCACGTTCGCTTTCCCCGGATGATACAAGATATCGCAATCGTAATCCTTTATAAGTTCCAACCATCATCTTTGTCTTATATTCAACTCCTTCTACGTGAAGATATACTTCAAACTTTTATGGTTCGTGTATATTTCACACCTTACACAATATAAATAGTGCCTCCATATCATTAAGGCAAATACTACCGCCGCTAATTCCAGGTCATGGGTAGGATATCCTTCTCGTAATCCTTTAATTGACGCGATGCGACGTTAATAATTTTTCCGTGTTGCATAAGCACACAACCAAGTCCTTTGTGTGTGACGATCACCGAAAATCACAAAGTCACCAGATCGTAGGTAAAGATAACACCGGTGCTTCACTCACTTTTTCTTGAGTTCCTTAAAACTCTCTCTTCACATTATCTCCGTCCAGACAAATTTTACCGACTTCTTCGTTAAATTCATCGCCATTTCCTCTATCTTTGAAAATCTTGGATAAACCGTCTCGTAATAGCTTTCGCCACCCTAAGAAACTTCTTACTTCAGTCGGTGACTTTGGTTGTTCCCAATTTTGAATCGCTTCCACCTTTGTTGGATCCACAGAAATTCCGTCTTTGTCGATCACGTGTCCCAGAAATTAAACTTTCTCCAACCAGAATTCACACTTTGAGAATTTTGCGTATAACTTATGCTTCCTCAATGCCCCCAATACTAACATTAAGTGTTCAGCATGATCTTCCTGAGTCTTGGAATAGATCAGGATATCATCTATGAACACAACTACGAATTTATCTAAGTATTGCTTGAATACTTGATTCATCATGTCCATAAACGCTGTTGGCGCATTTGTTAACCCAAACGATATCATCAGGAACTCGTAGTGACCGTAACGTGTCCTGAATGCTGTCTTAGGTACATCCTCATTCCTCACCTTTAACTGGTGATATCCCGTCCTCAAGTCGATCTTGGAAAAATATTTTGCTCCCTTTAGTTGATCGAACAAATCATCTATCCTAGGTAACGGGTACTTGTTCTTAATCGTCACCTTGTTCAACTCTAGATAGTCGATACATAGTCTCATCGATCCATCCTTCTTTTTTCACAAATAAAACTGGTGCTCCCTAAGGAGACACAGTCAGTTGAATATACTTCCTATCTAATAACTCATGCAACTGTACCATCAGCTCCTTCATTTCTGCCGGTGCTATTCTGTAAGGGGCTTTCGAAATCGGTGTCATTCCCGGTACTAAATCTATAACGAATTCGACCTCCCGATCCGGCGGAAGTCTTGGCAATTCCTCCAGAAATTCATTCACTACTGGTATTTATCCCATCTCTATCCCTGCTTTCTGCGTATCGACGATATGGACTAAATATCCTACACACGCCTTTCTTAGTAACTTCCTTGCTTGCATCATCGTCAGACAACTTGAGTGTCTCGGTGACCTACTTCCATAGAATGCTACCTTAGACTGATCTGGAGTCCTAAGGTTTATACACTTCTTTTGGCAATCTATCATTGCTCAATGGTTAAATAACCAATCCATTCCTAGAATTACTTCAAATTCTCCTAATTGAATTGGAATTAAATCCACGGGTAACTTATATCCCCTGATGTCTACAACACAATTTCTATAGACATGGCTAAAGGGAATCATTTCCTTGTTAGCAACTTCTATGTTCATAGGATATTTTAATTCTTCCTGGGGTAAGTTTAATTGTTGGGAGAATTCATGCGATACGAAGGAACAAGTAGCACCCGAATCAAATAATATGTAAGTAGATATATCATTGATCGGAATGATACCTGAAACCACGTCCCTAGATGCGACTGCATCCTGAACCATCATATTGAAAGTCCTTGTTGTTGGTCGATTCTGAGTTGGTGGTCCATTAATTGTGAGATTCCCACCGCTTGGTCCCCTTGCTCCATTTTCTCCTGCTGTGTTCTTCTTTGGGCAATTACTTACCAGATGATCCAATGCTCCATAGTTGAAGCATCCATTTCTCTTTGGTGCAGAGCAATTGGGAGAGATGTGCCCCTCTTGCCCGCAGTTGAAACAGACATTCTTTCCTTTTAGACATGCCCCCGAGTGATTCCTCCCATACTCCTTGCATGCCTCAGTTCTCTTCTTTGCTTCCTTTAGTTTTCCCCCAGAGTTTTCCGATTTGAAATTGTTGCTGCTACTGTTGTTATTGTTCCACTTCCTCTTGTTTGCACCACTACTACTGCTACCTTCCCCACGATTCCCTCCTTCATTCTTCTTTTTTTTCTCCTTATTAAATTTCATTAGGGCCTCACTTCCGCTTCTCAGCGATTATAGCTTTCTCCAAGAGAGTCGAGAAGCTATTCGTCTGTAACATCGAGAGTCTACTATATAAACATGGTTTGAGACCCTGCTCAAAACTCTTCGCTTTTTTCTCCTCAGTGTCGACTTGGTGAGGCGCAAACCTCACCAGCTCGTTGAATTTTGTGGCATATTGAGGTACCGTCATGTCTTCTTGCTTCAGCTCCAGGAATCGTATCTCCATGCGACTCTGCATACTAACTGGAAAATAGTTCTCGAAAAAGATTTTCTTAAACCCTTCCCAAGGTATCACGCCTTCTCCAGCCCTGGTCTGGTTTTCCTCCCACCAGAAGTTAGCTTCACCCTTCAGCATATAAGTGGCAAAGTTATTTTCTGATCATCACCTACTCGAGTGATAGTGAAAGCCTTTTCGATTTCCTTGACCCAAGTTTGAGCTTCGATGGGTTCAGTGGTTCCTTTGAACTCAGGGGGTCCCACGCTCTTGAACTCCTTGAAGTGTGCCACTTGGGTTAGTAGAGGGTTATTGGCATTCGGGTTTCGACTCTGAAGTGCCCCCACTAACATGTCTACAAACTGCTGCATAGGATTCGGTGGATCCCCAAAGATTATCGTCGACCCCTCGGTGTTTGATTTGACGCCTTCCTCTAGCCATCTATCCATTTAAAATGAATTTAATGTTATTATCTTATCACTTACTCTATAGAATATATCATTCATAAAAAGAGAACTTAATCATCACATCACATATTTAAATAAAAGCATATTTATTTATAAACATAACACCCAAGGTATTTCATCGTCTTATAGCATTAATCCATTTACATCACTTTAAACCAACATACTTGGTAAAAACTGAAACCAAGCTTTTTATTCAAAGATAAGCGTTCTATACGCTAGTAGTAAAAGTTCATCATAATAAACTAAAAGCCACTTTAACGGGCGTCCTCATGCTCCTCATCCGCTATCTCAAGACGACCCTTGGCTTATAACACGTTTAGGTGGTGCTCCTCACTTAGAAAGTGATTCACCCTATGTTGGAACCTTCCATGTGCTGACTTAAATGAGTACTTCATCTTGTCTATCTTAACCTTCTTATCTCTCACTTCTCCTTCTAACTCGCCAGTTAGTTTCTCAGCCCAAACACGGTCTCTTCTCTCTTCTCCCCAGAATGTGGTGATGTTCTGCTTGTCAGTTTGAAGACTCTGTATGCTTGACTCTAACCCATTAATGGTATGTCCCAAGTGGGTCCTAATAGTTTCTTTCTCATCCTTCAACCTATCTGCTATAACGCTCTGAAATTTGGTCTATTTTCACATTCGAATTCCGTACGTCATGATCCCATCTTCTTCGAAACATACATCATTATATACTGAAATATAACAACATATACTTTCAAATCCCAGATTCTAGAAACCTTATAACCTTTTTCATTACAAATAATTATAAATACATTATTCATTTCATTATTCATTATACAAGAGTGATTTTTATCAGCCACCAAGGATATATAACCGTTCTTCAAACTAATCTAAAGTTCATTTAACTTATTATATATTACAAGTCTTCGCTCGATCTTCTCGCTCATCCACATTCCGAATGGCACTTCATCTGGATACTGTCAGCTTGATCTTTACGGTATCCTTAAGTTCTTCTAACATCGTTCACTGAAAATGTTTTTCACTTAAAGCAAGTGTGAGCATTCAATTTCCCAGCAAGTTATAACAGTTGAACAAGCATCTTCAAGAATTCAAATATTCTTTTAAGACTTCAATAACCGAATAAAGGTTATGAAGCAACTTAAATAATAGGAATAATCTCGATTCCTATCATTTTAAAACAATATTCACTTTAATTTTAAAATACTTTCATTCTTCTACCTTTTTCATACACATTCTGTCTAGCTAGAATCATTAGCACAGACTTAACAATAACGGATCATGTATAAACATATCATTCTCTTATTGAATAGTTAAATCACAGAACAGTTCATCTCATAGAAACACTGAAGTATTCACATTATGGCACAAGGCCTCATATGTTCTACCACTTTACACAAATATCACACATTAGCACATAGACAGAACTTCTCAAGTTCAACATTTGAGAAGTTTAAGAAACTAGCATTCATTTGAAATATGAATGAAGTTAAGAAACTTGCCTTACACCTAGCTATAGCTTACGCCAAACTGTTCATTTCAATTCCTATATAACATATAAAAAAACACCACATACACCAATTAGTCATATATATTAGACTTATGCATTGATTTGCTTAACTTTACTTCTTAGGGTTCACGTTCTTGTAACCTAAGTTTACGCGACCACTTTCATTACCGTTCTACGGCTTTATGACATACGAAGATGTCTTACTTATACGTTCATCATCTTTGATGTTTTACATTCTTATCTTCTTCTTATAACTTCTCTAGGACTCAACACACATCGTTTCTCTTTAGTAGTCCATATGGTACTGAGTGGTTTCCCACAAACAACCAACAAACAAAGTTCGCCTCATCTACACCGCCCCATAAATGTTGAGTTAGATCGATTGCCGCTTTTGTATATACCTTTGTTCTCCAAGGAATTGTTTAGCCTAGCTCCCATATGTCAACCATCAAAGGTTATGATTTTACCACAACCTAAACTTTCAAGAACTTATCTTAACCATTAATTATAACATTCGTTAAGTTAATTTCTTATTCCTTACGGATATCTGGCAACTAAAAGTCATACCTCGAGATTCATTCTTATACGACTCACCTTCGGCTTTCATTAATCTTATTACCGTTCATTACGACTTTCTTAATACCATTCATATCTTACTTAATACTTTCGTTATCCCTTACTTGAACCCCATGTTCATTAGTCATTCTTATTGTCCAAGTCATACCGTTCGTTGTATGCTAAGACCGCTCGTTTATCGCAACAACGTTGCGTACACAGCGTCTATACGCTTCACACTTATCTCTCCTTCTCATGACATAACATCAAAATGTTATTCATCACCCTCGTCGCTCAACGTCTAAGGAATCACAACCATAGCAATCCTCCACGTTCGTTTATCGTAACTACAGTCCCCGGATATCGGTTCCGTAATCTACCTCTTAAATTCTCTATCTTTTAATCTTGATTAATCTTTCTATTCAACCTTCATTAAAGGTTTAATACACTTAATTAAGGGTTACATTAGTTGAACATTATGTTTTTATCTTTCCTTATGTTTCCCCCAAGAGTTGAGCAGTTAAAAGCTCTTCTCTAGGTTTTTCCCTACATTAGCGCTGCGGCACCACTCTCCCTTCTATCTCTCGCATCGCGACATGAGTTTGCAGTACCCGACTTCTTGGTCTGGCACTATAGCACCACTTTACAAGGCATGGTTGGCGCCACGGCGCCAAGCCCTAACCCTAGAAAATTTCTCTAAGTGTTAAATCCAATTAGAGACGCTTACTTCCCACTTTCATAACTTATTCGTTATAACTCAGAACGAGGACGTTCCAAAGCCATTCTCTTCCTTATCTTACGCATTCAATACCCCAGATAGAACTTCGCTCGAATCATTAACATGCCATTCAATTGGCTTAATCTTCACCTTCGTTCATTTTACGTTTTAACGCTCTTTGTTTGTTTCGTCCAGTAATTCTGGTCATCCAAACTCGTAATTCATTTGTCCTCGAGTCCACGACTCACATTTTCTACATTCTCTTACATTCTGATGAAACCCTACATGGTCAGGTTCATTTACTAAATTTCTAATTCTCGTTTGTCTTTTACAAAATTTTTGCCATAACTCCAATATAGCTAAGTTTTAATTCGTTCTTCATGAACGTTTCTACCGTTCCTAACCAAGCAATATGTATCTAACTTATATGCAATGGTTTTAAACTTGTCCATCAATAACAATTATCCTATGATGGTTTTAAATTTGTCCATCAACAACGTCCTTCGTGTTCTTCGCATGTTCATCGTGTTCTTCGTTCGTTCTTCATTTTTAATCGATATTTTGGATTATGATTTCACTTTTTATTGGAATTTGATGTTATAGAACATCATTCCTTACTTATTTCACCTACTTATTTATATAATCCACTCGGATCGTTTCTAATTTATTACTTAATCTTATACTTCCTTAAGAAATTTATTTACTAAACTTCAAATTCTTATTTTCACTATTTCTCATGATTTCAACCATATGAAATCATTCATAACCTCATCTACTTCTTATTCTCATTAATATTTATGTTTTAAACATATAGGACTTAAAGAGAATTTAAATTCAACTAGGTTTTAGGTTACCTCTCTTCTTTATTTTTCTTCTACTAGACAAAGCTGGCGATTCACAATCTTTTCTATTTCACGATCACCTTCGATCCGATCATTCATGCTCATGCTCTTCCTTCTCCCCCTTCATCCGAACCCTCTCTCTCTAGTTTGTAGGATTTTCAAAATCCCATTTAAATGAATTAAGCTCACTATTTATAGAAAACCAAGGCTTTGGGTATTTTAGTCATTTCGCCACCCAACCTCCATACTATTCAGACCTCCTTACTATTCATGACTTAGGTGTTAAGTTAACTTAGCCCTTAAGTCTACTTAGCCTTTAAGTTTCGTGGTTCCGTCTTTCAGGTTTTCGTCCGACAGTTTTAAAAACTGCGATTCTCGGAATCCAAATATTTTTGGATATTTCGTCTTTATTTTACCCATTAACTTTTACGTATTCTTCGGATTTCCAAAAAACTGAAAAACACTTTTTGGTGTTAAGCATTTTCCTTCACGTTTTCCCCTAACGTACCTAAACGAATGAAAAGTACATAACAATACTTTTCGTCATTTTTATTTCGTCCGATTTCTGCACATTTTTCGAGAAAAACTTTTATCGGCTTACTTAACTTTTCAAGATATATTATTGTCAAATCCTTCGACGGAATGTCATTTTGACATACCGAATTCTCGAAAAGGCTTAGGTTATTCAAACCCTAACCCTTAGGTTCGTCGAATTGAATAGTGCCTATTTCATCTTTTTTCCCGTAAATATTTTGGTTCAGGAAAATTTTTATTTTTGTCTTAAAAATTATTACTCGTTCAGTCTAGCTCATAGCCATAATCCTCCCGACTTATAATCATCCTAGGTTCTAGAACGATTAATAAACACATAGCACATAATATTATTAATAAAAATTCATTTTATTAATAATTAATTCTTTAAACTTAAATTCTGGACGATCCGAATTTTTGGGTCGTTACATTTGCCTTATCCAGTGCGATGCCATGACTTGTCGCCCGGATCCCTGTTCTAATTATTAGGTGGTGCACCCATGCCTCAAGCAATGTTGCAGCTTGCTGCTCCCCCTGATATAGTTCCTTCAACTCATGGACCTTGTCGTCCAACTCCATAATCCTATCCATCAACTCATCCAATAAAGTATCCTCAGGTGCTTCTTCTGAGTCCTCCTCGGGCTCCTCTACCTCTTTAGGATACTCCTGGTGCGAGAGTAAGCTACTACCTTAGCTATAGGCTCAGTGCAAATTGTCACCAACTCCTCACTCACAACGTGGATATCTCTAACCTCCTTTTCTCCTGACATCCTTCAAACAAGAAAAATAACTCGGTTAATATTTTAAAATAGATGTTTTTCGTTTTAGAAAAATAGATTTGACACAACCCCTAGAACTCTACATGAGTTCATCTCCTTATTTCCTCCACTAACTTCCCTAAGGTTATAGTCTAAGGTTTCCCCACCCAAAGTTTATAACCCATGGCTCGATATTAACACCGTGAAGCACCCAAAAAGTGTAACATCGATTACAGGACATGGTGCTCACGATACAACATACATCATCAGCTATCTAAGTAACTCTAATAATAATAATAATAATAATAATAATAATAATAATATTAACTATTACATAGTTATTCAAAATAAAGTCCCAAGTCTTTATAACCTTTAATAAACATAAACTTAAACTTAGCGTTTATCGCTACATTACATCATATGCGGAAATATAATTATTAAATAAATAACTCTCATCATTTCATCTTAGACTTTCCTTTGTCCTTGCCAGAGCCCTCAGCGTTATCAGCCTTAACTGAAAGGTTTAAGCAAGAATGAGCACAAATTGCCCAGCAAGTATATAAATTAGTTTGAGAACATACATTAGAAGTAAAAGCATTAGTATGAATTTTTCTCAATAGTTGAAATATATATCAAGAGATAAACTGGAATATCAAGATAAGAGTTCTGGAGTTCTCAATAGCATACTAAGGGGTGTTAGATACCCTAAACATTACTTTGTTTCATCAAAAACCATCAGACGGCTTAACAATCAAATAGATTGTAAACAGTCTCTGCAAGTACTCCAGGTGATCAGCCTATCGTATCCTACATTGTGCACAAGTATAAAGTTTAAACGCATAAGCGTAAATGGGACTATATGCCCGACATCGCCAGGTTAGATTATCCGGGTTGTTCATCTTAGTTTCATGTGAGACCGCACCAAAGCAATTTGGATTGGTAGACTTAAATAGCTACAATGAATTTGAAATAGGTCAAATAATACAACATCTCTCATCTATAATATATAACCGAAACAAATGGCCAGATCGCATTCTTGAAAGCAGTTCGTAAATAATTAAGAACTTTAAGCCATAAACAACTGAATTAATAATTGAGTAATCATCAATAGAACTTGTACTATATATAAGTTTGTACAAGTTATAACTTGCAACATAAGAGACTTGTACACAATGATAAATTGTATAAGTTAAGGGAACTTACATTCACTACAATAAAGTGAATAAAGTTAGGAAACTTGCCTGATACGTCTTCTACAATTACTGTTATCTACTAGCCCTTCATGTAACCTATTCACACGTGTCACGTTAAGTAATTTGGTTCTCGAACACCACTTTGAAGTGTAATGGTTCCCTTTTATTTTAATAAAATGATTAAACTCACACGTATTCAAATACAATTCAATTACATAACATGTTGTTATGAATAGGCCACGTGGTTAAATAAAAGAATTGGGAATCAAAAATTTGTGACTTTTTTCAGACCAAAACTCTACCAAAAATCTGCATAAAATATGCTTAAGGGTCTCAAGTTGGAAAATCTCATTTTCCATAATTATCACATCACATATATAATTAAATTCATTTATCTATATAACATCATTTATATGAAAAATACCAAATCAGTCTCAAAAATATTTCTTTTCTAGAATTTTGTAGAATATAGTCCCACATTGAAAATATATTTTTCCCGAAATTTATAAAATTCATCTACTATTTTTAAATAGTCCATAATAGCCAAATATTCTAAGATTTTTCATAAATTGAGATCAGCTCCAAAAATTCTAAAATTTTTAGGGTTAACTCCTGTTATACACATGAACTTCCAGTACAAATTTTGTAATTTTTGGACTTATACAGAGAGAGTTATTCGGGTATCTTTTTAAATAATGACCTTAGCCGTAAAATCCATAACTCTCAAACCGTACGGCCAAAAATTCTCAATATTTTACAGGACCTTCATATCTTCTTATAGTACAAAACAGTGGACGAAAATGACCCCAAAACAGACTGATCCAAACAGTTCCAAAAAAGACAACAAATTTTCGTTTCTTGCAGCCACTTTTGCGATTTTATTCCCACTAATCTAAAGATTATATGACCATGATACTTGGACACAATAAACTTCATACAGCAAGGTATTTTACAAAAATATAACATTCATAAAACTAGCATGCTAAGACCACAAACCAATTGCATAGAAAAGCATGCCAACACTAGTTTTATACTAAGAAAAAAAATCTGGAAATTCCATATTTTCTGCAGATTTTATTATGAACATGCTTTCTTACGATTTTCATAACT
Source organism: Panax quinquefolius (assembly GCA_020205615.1). Taxonomy (NCBI): domain Eukaryota; kingdom Viridiplantae; phylum Streptophyta; class Magnoliopsida; order Apiales; family Araliaceae; genus Panax; species Panax quinquefolius. The sequence continues at coordinate 91,034,709 of CM035156.1, read as the reverse complement.
TGATCATTATAACTCTAATTCAAATGAAGTTTGGGTTAGATTAGACTTCATACTACATACTATTTTATAAAATTATTACATACGCTAATTGAGTCATATAAACCATGATTCTGAGGCTCCGAAAGACCCAAAAATCACAGATTTCACATTCAACCAACTTTGAAAAATTTTGTGATTTTGATTTTAGCATACATGAGCTTGACTCCTACTGTCCAGATCACTTCTACCAACATATATGAACATGCTACAATAAACCAACTCACTAAATTACCATGCTTTGAACAAATTGACTACTAAGAGGCATTTTATCAAACATATCACATACATACATGAAATCTTTGATTCTCTATGTAATTGCAACATTATTAAACCATAATTTTCATTCCTTATCATCCTCATAACAGAAATCAACATTAGCATAGCCTTACAAAATAAACATAAACCATTTACCATGGCTATACATGCTTTTTCACTATTTTTCTTCAAGGACATGAAAAAGAGTGTTTCATGGCTTACCTTTTTGGATGAATTTCCCTTTTGTTAATTTGATTATCCCTCTTCCTTGCTTGTTAGTTGCTATATAATCTCCAGTATTCGTTTTCCCCCTCTCAAGCTCTCATTCTCTCAATTTCTCTTTTTTTTTCTCTCTTGATGAAATTTTGCAAATAAGAGGAATATATGAGTGGAGAGTATATATGTATATGATATTAGCATAGGCTTCCTCTGAGACCCCAAATTTTATGAATAAATATTTAAATTTCTCAAAATATTTTTTTGAATATTATGGTGTGGATTTGATATAATGTTATAGTTGTGGTTAATATTTATAAATTTTTCAAAGTATGCAAGTTGTTATATAATATTCGTTTGGTCGAGGAATATTCGTTTTAACAAGGAATATTCAGTATACTTATTAACAATCATTGGTGGACCACACAATAGAGGTATTGTCGCGGTTAGAAAAGCGATAGAATTATCATTTTATAAAAATAACTGTGACGATAACGTGTTAAGATTAAAAGCTGTTGAACTATCCGATAGTAAGCGTTATAGTAATACGCGTGGTTGCGTGAGTAGTATTACGGTATTTATTATTGATGCATACGTATGGCAATACTCGATTATATACTCAATTATTGCTACGAGAATTCTTTGATCATATTTCTCATATTATTGATTAAATTATTGTTACGATGATCAAATTTGCATAATATTTATTATTATTAAATCAATAATTTAGACAACAAAGTTATTCATATTTTTATTTGCAATATTGACGATGTCTAAAAGTTCTGTCAAGGAGAGGTTTGGTCACCTAATTGCGCGCCAATAAGGAGAAATCCTTATCGAAAGCCCCTCTTTCCGGGAACGACTGGTTGTTAAATATGCATAATTATAATATTAATGATTAATAAGTTCGTGTTAATTAAAGATGAAATTGATAGTTCCATTGTGTGAGAATTATTAGTGTTAGTGGAAATTGACATTTATTTCAATTATAATTGATGTGTGGAGGTTATATTGACCAATCGGGTAATTACCGGATAAATGAGCAATTAATTGCTATTAATTCACATGCTTATAACTATGTGTTCACATGTGTGTACTATTGGTTCACATGATTTACTATTAGAGGAGTTGGTGCAAGATTGATAATACTTGCATGACTAAATTAAAATGAAGGTATAGATGAAGGTACTATAATATAATTAATTTTTCACATGTTTAGAACTATTGAGTCACATGATTTACTATTAATTCACATAATTTACTATTAGGGGAGGTGGTGCAAGTTTGATAATACTTGCAGGACTAAATTAAAAATGAAGACAAAGAGGAAGGTATTATACTGTAATATTTTGAGCCCCAAAAATGTGCAATTATTAAAACTATATTTTCCTATAAATAGAAGCTCATTCTTCTTTCATTTCTCACCAATTCACTAAAGCTATAGAGCAATTATAATAGAGAGAAATTATAGAGAGAAAAGAAGAGAAGTCTCGCACACCTCACTATTCCAGTATCCAGTTTTCTTTTGAGGTAAGGGGTATTATTCTTTCGTATTCATGAAGAGAGTTATTTTCTTTCAATACTCGTAAGGGTTGTTATTCCATTCTTTATTATTATGTTGGAATAATGCATATGCATAAGTACCGCATACATGGTGAAATTCTTCGTTATTCCATTCTTTATTATTTCATTGGAATAACTTTGTTTGTCTTGATCTATCGACGCTCGGTGAATTCTCGTTGTTATTCCATTCTATATTATTTTGTTAAAATATCATGTCTCGTAATGCGGATTACGCATGACTGGTTTCATTCTTTATTATTATTCGTTGGAATATCCCACATGCATGCAGATTACGCATTACACCGGTTCCATTCTTTATTATTCTATTGGGAATAACACATGTCATGCGATTACATCGCATGCATGGTGAATTCTTTCATTATTATATTCTTTATTATTCTATTGGAATAACCTGTCTATGTGGATTACCGCATGCATGGTGACTGATCCTTCGTATTCATTCTTTATTAAATTGTGGAAATGATCTGTCTACGTAAATTACAGCATGGCGGGTGAAAATCCATTTACAGTTTCGTATATTCTATTATACTCATCTAGGATATCATTTCTTTTGTACTCGTCATGAAATATCATTTTCTTTGGTATTTTTCTGTTACGAGTTACTATTCACGGGTTACTATTCACCCGGTTACTATTCACTCTGGTATTATTCACTCGGGTATTTAGGTACTTTTCATGTCGAAGTACTATTCACGAGTTACTATTCACGGGTTACTATTCACTCAATTACTATTCACTCTAGTATCATTCACTCGGGTATTCGAGACACTTTTCGTGTACTGTTCCCGAAGTATTATTCATGGGGTACTATTCACCTGAAAAATATATTTCTTTTCTGTCCAAATTATTTTTGGTACATGAATATTATTCTTGAATTTTACTCTACAAAGCAGTATCATGTTTGTATGACCCCAACCTTTATGAATAAAGATGAATTTTCTATAATTATCATTTTTGAATATTATGGAACGAATTTGATATAATGTTATAGTTGTGGGTAATATTTATAAATTTTACAAAAAAGCACGCAAGTTGTTGTATAATATTCGATTGGCTGGGAATATTCGTTTGAGCATGGAATATTAAGATGACGACCAAGACAATCATTGGTGGACTCCACAACAGAATTATTGTCGGATTAAGAAAACGACAAAAAATATTTTATGAAAATAACGACGAAAGTTTTATCGTTAACTGTTGAAACAACCGGTGTTAAAAGTACAGGAATACTCGTGGTTGCATAGTAGCACTACCGGTATTGATTATTGATGCTTACGTGAGAAGTCACACCGGTTTTGTTCAATTATTGCTATATTTATTTTTGCATAGTATCTCACGTTATTTTATTCAATTATTGTCGATAATTTATATATTATTAAATCAATAATTGAGATGACAGAGTTATTAATATTATTATTTGCAATAAATGATGTCTAGAAGTTCTGTCAAGGAGAGCTTTGGTCACCTAATTGCGTGCCAATAGGGAGAAATCCTTATTGGAAAGCCCCCTCTTTCCTGGGAACGACCTGGTCGATTAATATTGTGAATTATAATAATGGTGATAAATGTTGTTCAAAATATTGAGGAGATTTTTATGAAGTAATTGTGGTATTTGTGGACCCCCATTTACCCATTTTTCAAAATAATCGGTAGAAAATTATTTTATATAATAAAAGGTGTGGCCACTACTTAGGTTGATGTCTTGTTTGGGAAAGGAGGGAAGTATTATATATATATATATATATATATATATATATATATATATATATATGTTAGTAGATTTTGGTGGAGTATTGAAATGGATGGGAGAAGAAAGTCTAGTCACGGGTGGTGTGGAAAGAGTATTATTATTATATGTTGTTATATATATAATAATTGTGTGGGTGTGTGATTATATCATGTGATCAATTATATATATATATATATATGTATTATGGCACCTTGTTTTTGTTTTTTATCGATAATGCTTTGAAATTCATGGCCTAGCATTCACACGCCCATCGCTAAATAATTCATCCGTGAAATCATTCGGATTACTACGGACTAAAGCAAAGATCCCTTCAATTCTCCTATAAAAAGAAGCTCATTCCTTCATTATTTCTTACTTAATTCACCTGAAAAACTAGAGAGAGAAAATTATAGAGAGAAAGAAGAAAAGTGTGTTCGCTACTTCACTACTCCTATATCCAATACTCTCCCTTTCGAGGAAAGGGTATTATTTCTTTTGTATTCATGAAGAGAACTTCTATTATTTATTTATTTATTATTCTGTTGGAATAACCTGTATACGCGGGCTACCCTATAGTTGGTGAAATTCTTCTGTTATTCCATTCTTTATTATTCTGTTGGAATATCCTGTCTGTGCGTTTTACACCGTACCTGGTTGCGTCTTTATTATTCTGTTGGAATATCCTGTCTGTGCATTTTACGCCAGACCTGGTTCCTTTATTTATTATTCTGTTGGAATAACCGGCCTATGCGGTCTATCGCATGCCTGGTGATTTCTTTTGTTATTCCATTCTTTATTATACTAAGTTGGTTAAAGTTTTGACTTCTATACTTCATGAAATTAATGGAATATCCTTGATATTTGTGCTTCATCCAGTATCTTTTCATAGAAATATTCTTCTGAGCATTCTTGAATTTTACTCTACAAATAAGTATCATGTTGACAATTTGGACGTTGTTAGTTCCTGGATAATTTAATTCTTGAAGTTGTTTTATTGAATTCTTTATCATTGTCATCATCCTCATGTTTATATTTTTTCAAAGTCATCTCGTGGCTTGTGTAGTGCATATATGGACTTGGTATGATTATGACCGAGGATTAGTTGGTGTAATCATGACCGTAATGTTACAAATAATGTGGTAAAAGTCCTCATTGGCCCGTAGTGCATTGATGGGATGATTGTTGGCATGATCATGACCATTGATGAATACACAAATATCCTCGGCCGTAGTGGCACGGATAATTTGTGGTTGTGATACTAGTCCTTGTCAGTAAAAGGGGATGATGTGGATTATTTATTAAGCTTAGTCCCCGATGATAAAAGTGATAAAAAACCTTTTAAATTATAAAAGATAGTAGATTTTATTCTCTACTTGACTCTTTTAATGGATTGCTTTGTTCATTTGGAGTTAAACTTGATGCCTATTGTATTTTATCGATTAACATTGTTAAAGACTAATGATAATTTATTTCGCATTATCTTAGTCATAATATTTCTTCTTGGACTAGTTGAGCTCACCCTTTCTTTCCTTTGTTCTCTTCAGAAATGAGAACGTGGTAGGGACTAGTCGGGGAGCGGAGTGATGGTCCAGATGATAGTATTAGTAGTCCTCACTATTCTGTTAAATAGTGTGACAATAAATGTAATGAGGACTTATTTTGAGAGTGGATATTGTCTAGAAGACAGTATTTGTATTAAAACTCATAGCTCTCTTGTTGTATATTAAAGATTGTATTTGTATTCTGTACCATGTTTTTGGCGACTCAAGATGGGTGATGTATACCTATTTTGGGGGTGTCACAGAGTTCATCAAGCTAGAACAATACAACATGACCGTATCGCAGTATGAAGCCAAGTTTGCCGAGTTGTCTCGGTTTTCTTCCCATTTGGTTGATAATGAAGAGAGAATGACGCGAATGTTTTTAAGAGGTTTGAAACCTGAGATACGTCAATATCTTATCTCCCATAAACTGTGTTTGTATTCAGATGTTGTTTATAGGGCTCAGTTATTGGAGTGTGATAATGAGTTAACCCAACCAAAAGATAGCAACCAACAAAATGATAATACTAGTGAGAGCAGTCATTGAAGCGGTGACGACAAGCGTGGAGGGAATCAACAGGCCAGAAATGGTAACCACTTCAATGGTAATCAGGGCCAAAACAATAAAAATGGACATTTTAAGAAGAGGAGATTCAACATTGATGGAAAGATGTCAGCACCAGCACCCGTTGTTAAGGATGGAGAACGACCACCTATCATATGCTTCAATTGCGGAGGAGAGGGACACATCAGTCCAAACTGCGCGATGCCGTCCAAAGCATGTTATAATTGTGGAAGGGAAGGTCACCTAGCCCAATTTTGTCGTTCATCGAAGACAAGTTCAGCTAGGATGGAGGCACCAAAGACCGTCCCGGAAAAGTCAAAGCCGGTAGTTCAAGGGAGAGCGTTTGTTGTGACCTCCCAGAAAGCAAGGAACCCGAACGAGGTCATCACAGGTAAGCTTATTATAAAGTCTAACTAAGTATATACCTTATTTGATACCGGTTCTACCCATACTTTTATTTCTCTACTTACTTTTCAACGTTTAAATTTGATTAGGAGAAATTAGACTTTGACTTATCATTGAAACTCCGTTGGGAGAAACCTTTATTACATCCACTGTTTATTAGTCTTGTTTGGTTCAAATCGGTACCCTCACATTACCTGTCGATCTTATTTCATTGAAAATACTTGCATTTGATGTAATTCTAGGGATTGATTGGTTAACTACTAATCATGCAAAAATTGATTGTTTTCGTAAGGTTGTTAGCTTCCATATTCCTAATCAACCTATTATACGAATTCAAGCAACCAAACCATTAAAATCAATCACTGTCATCTCAAGCCATAAAGCTATTCGTTTATTAAAAAATGGATGTCAAGCTTTCTTAGCTTATGTCACGGATCTAAACAAAAATACGTCAGTTTTGAATGATATTTCTATTGTTAATGAATTTCCTGACGTATTCCCTGAAGAACTTCCTGGCCTACCCCCAGATCGTGAATTTGAATTTTGTATCGACCTTGAACCTGGTACAAAACCCATTTCCAAAGCCCCATATCGAATGGCTCCTATTGAACTTCAGGAGTTAAAGACCAAACTGCAGGAATTGTTAGACATTGGATTTATTCGTCCTAGTACTTCTCCTTGGGGTGCTCCTATTCTATTCGTGAAGAAGAAAGATGGGAGTATGCGACTTTGTATTGATTATCGGGAGTTAAATCATGTCACCATCAAAAATAGGTAGCCATTGCCACGTATTGATGACCTGTTTGACAAGTTGCAAGGTGCCAAATTCTTTTCAAAGATTGACCTTCATTTCGGATATCACCAATTGAAGATTAGAACCGATGACATTCCAAAGACGGCTTTTAGGACTCGGTACGGGCATTATGAATTCCTAGTCATGTCTTTTGGATTGACTAATGCTCCTGCTTCCTTCATGGATATGATGAATCGAGTATTTAAGGAATATTTGGATCACTTTGTGGTCGTCTTTATTGATGACATCCTTATTTATTCCAAAAGCCGTGAAGATCATGAGCAACACTTGAGGCTGATACTCCAAAAGCTTCGTGAATATAAGCTTTATGCCAAGTTGAAGAAATGCGAGTTCTAGCTTGAGGAAGTAGCATTCCTTGGGCACGTGGTATCCAAATCGAGGAATATCATTGACCAAAGAAAGATTGAAGCTATTCAAAGCTTGGAGCAAACTAAATCGATGATCAAGTACGTAGCTTTCTTGGCTTAATTTGGTTATTATCGGAGATTCAGAGAAGGGTTTTCTCGAATCGCTAATCCTTAACTCGGTGACTTTGAAGAAGATACAAAAATTCGGTTGGAACGAGGAATGTGAGAAGAGTTTTCAAGAACTCAAGAGAAGACTCATTTCAGCACCTGTTCTAACAATACCATCTGGCTCGGAGGGATTTGTCATCTACAGTGATGCTTCAGGCAAAGGGTTAGGATGTGTTCTCATGCAACATGGAAAAGCCATAGCCTATGCCTCTCGGCAACTCAAAGAATATGAGAGGAATTATCCTACTCATTATCTAGAGTTGGCAGCAGTCGTTTATGCACTAAAGATTTGGAGGTATTACTTATATGGGGAAAAAGTGGAGATCTTTACGGATCATAAAAGCCTCAAATATTTCTTCACTCCAAAGGAACTCAACATGCGACAGCGACGTTGGCTTGAACTATTGAAAGATTATGATCATACCATCCAATACCATCCTGGAAAAGCAACGTGGTAGGTGAATGGCGATTGAGTAGAAGATCATATGCGGGTACGAGTGCGATATTGTCAATGCAAAGGCCCATTTTGTATGACTTGCAAAGGATGGAGATAGAGATAAAGACTCCAGGGACCCACCTGATGATGGCGAATATATGAGTAGAACCAAATTCAATCGATAAAGTTAAAGCTGCTCAAGCTACAGACCTGGAGCTGATGCATATGAGGAAGTAAGTACAAGAAGGTGCTATGCCGGAAGCAAGAATCGATGAAGAAGGAATACTTCGAGTCAACTCCAGACTTTGTGTTCCTAACGACCCTTAGTTAAAGTATAAAATCACGATGGAGGCGCATAATACACCGTTTGCAATCCATCCTGTGAGTACCAAAATGTATCATGATCTTCGACATACATTTTGGTGGGGCAATATGAAGAGGGAGAAAGTGCTGTTTATCTCAAGGTGTTTAACTTGTCAACGAGTCAAGGCAGAGCATCAAGTACCAAAAGGTCCATTGCAACCACTTGAAATTCCAGAATGGAAGTGGGAGCACATTACTATGGATTTCGTTACTGGTCTTCCCAAGGTTTCTCAAGGCATAGATGCAATTTTTGTCATTGTTGATAGATTGACCAAATCTGCTCATTTCTTACCTATACGAGAAACTTATACACTTGAACGTCTTGCTCGTATATACAAAAACGAGGTTGTAAGATTGCATGGTATGCTAATATCTATTGTTTCTGATCGAGACCCAAGATTTACTTCACGATTTTAGGTTAGTTTGCAAAAAGCTATGGGCATGGATTTACGATTTATTTCTGCATATCATCCTCAAACGAACGGACAATCAGAGATGACTATTCAAACTCTTGAAGATTTATTAAGACTCTGTGTCCTTGACTTCAAGGGAAGTTGGGACAAGTTCTTACCATTGGTGGAGTTTTCCTACAACAACAGTTATCAAGCAAGTATTGGCATGGCTCCATTCGAGGCGTTGTATGAAAGAAAGTGTCATTCTCCAGTATGCTGGGATGAGGTGGGTGAAGCAACGTTGTTGGGACCGAAGTTGGTACATATGACTATGGAAAAGATTTAAACGATTCGACAACGTATAAAAACCTCAAAAGATCGACAAAAAGAGTTATGCTGATCTTCATCGAAAGGACGTGGAATTCGATATAGGAGATCATGTGTTGTTACGTGTTGCTCCATGGAAAGGAATTACAAGATTTAGAAAGAGAGGAAAGCTCAATTCTCGATTCATTGGCCCATTTTTAATCCTCGATCGAGTAGGGACTGTAGCCTATAGACTCGCTTTACCGCCAAGTATGTCTCGTGTTCATAACGTTTTTCATATATCTATGTTACGTAAATATGTGAAAGACCAGAACCACATTATTGAGTTAAAACAAGACGAAATAGCGGAAGATTTAACGTATGAAGAGGTTCCTGTTCAAATCTTGGATAAGAAGGAATATATTCTACGCTCCAAGGTTATACCTCAAGTCAAAGTTTTATGGAGGAACCACAATGTTGAGGAAATGACCTGGGAGTTAGAATCTGAAATGAAATCAAGGTATCCTTACCTCTTCGACATACCAGGTATGTATCCTAATTTCGAGGGCGAAATTTCATAAGAAGGGGAGATTGTAAGACCCCAACCTTTATGAATAAAGGTGAATTTTCTATAATAATCATTTTTGAATATTATGAAACGAATTTGATATAATGTTATAGTTGTGGGTAATATTTATAAATTTTATAAAGTACGCAAGTTGTTGTGTAATATTCGATTGGTCGGGGAATATTCGTTTGAGCAGGGAATATTCGTACGACGACACAATCATTGGTGGACCCCACAACGGAATTATTTTCGGATTAAGAAAATGACAAAAAATATTTTATGAAAATAATGGCGGAAGTTTTATCGTTAACTGTTGAAACACCTGGTGTTAAAAGTACAGGAATACGCGTGGTTGCATAGTAGCACATGGTATTGATTATTGATGCTTACGTGAGAAGTCACTTAATTTTGTTCAATTATTGCTATAGTAATTATTGCATAGTATCTCACGTTATTTGATTCAATTATTGTCGATAATTTATGTATTATTAAATCAATAATTGAGATGACAGAGTAATTAATATTATTATTTACAATATTAACGATGTCTAGAAGTCTGTCAAGGAGAGGTTTGGTCACCTAATTGCACGCCAATAGGGAGAAATCCTTATTGGAAAGCCCCCTCTTTCCTGGGAACGACCTGGTCGATTAATATTGTGAATTATAATAATGGTGATAAATGTTGTTGAAAATATTGAGGAGATTTTTATGAAGTACTTGTGGTATTTGTGGACCCCCATTTACCCATTTTTCAAAATAATCGGTAGAAAATTATTTTATATAATAAAAGGTGTGGCCACTAGTTAGGTTGATGTCTTGTGTGGGAAAGGAGGGAAGTATTTTATATATATATATGTTAGTGGATTTTGGTGGAGTATTGAAATGGATGGGAGAAGAAAGTTTAACCACGGGTGGTGTGGAAAGAGTATTATTATTATATGTTGTTATATACATAATAATTGTGTGGGTGTGTGATTATATCATGTGATCAATTATATATATATATATATATATATATATATATGTATTATGGCACCTTGTTTTGTTCTTTACAGATAATGCTTTGAAATTCATGGCCTAGCATTCACACGCCACTGCTAAATAATTCATCCGTGAAATCATTTGCACACTGACAATTTGAAAGATATCCTTCAATTCTCCTATAAATAGAAGCTCATTCCTTCATTATTTCTTAGAATTCCTTTGAAACTCTAGAGAGAGAAAATTATAGAGACAAAGAAGAAAAATGTTCTGCTACTTCACTACTCCTATATCAAGTACTCTTCCTTTCAAGGTAAGGGGTATTATTTCTTCTATATTCATGAAGAGAACTTCTATTATTCCTTTATTTATTATTATGTTGGAATAACCTATATACGCGGGCTACCCTATACTCGGTGAAATTCTTCTATTATTCCATTCTTTATTATTCTGTTGGAATATCCTCGCATGCATGCATTTTACTTGGGACTTGGTTGCGTCTTTATTATTACTGTTGAATATCATATGCATGCGTTTCACGCTGGACCTAGTTCCTTTATTTATTATTCTGTTGGAATAACCTGCCTGTGCGGTCTATCGCATGCCTGGTGATTTCTTTTGTTATTCCATTCTTTATTATACTCAGTTGGTTAAAGTTTTGACTTCTATACTCTATGAAATTAATGGAATATCCTTGATATTTGCGTTTCATCCAGTATCTTTTCATGGAAATATTCTTCTGAGCATTCTTGAATTTTACTCTACAAAGAAATATCATGTTGACAATTTGGACATTGTTAGTTCCTGGATAACTTAATTCTTGAACTTGTTTTATAGAATTCTTATATCATTGTAATCATCCTCATGTTTATATTTTTTTTAAAGTCATTTGTGGCCTGTAGTGCATAGATGGACTTGGTATGATTATGACCGAGGATTTATTGGTGTAATCATGGTAGTAATGTTACAAATGATGTAGTAAAAGTCCTCATTGGCCCGTAGTGCATTGATGGACAGTTGTTGGCATGATCATGACCATTGATGAATACACGAATATCCTTGGCCTGTAGTGCACGGATAATTTGTGGTTGTGATACTAGTCCTTGGCCATAGTGCAGGGATGATGTGGATTATTTATTAAGCTGAGTCTCAGCGATAAAAGTGATAAAAAAACCTTTTAAATTATAAAAGATAGTAGATTTTTTTTCTGTACTTGACTCTTTTAATGGATTGCTTGTTCCGCTGCAGTTAAACTTGATTTCTATTGTATTTTATCAGTTTAACATTGTTGAAGACTAATGATAATTTATTCTGCATTATCTTAGTCATAATATTTCTTACAGGGCTAGTTGAGCTCACCCTTTCTTTCACTGTTCTCTTCAGGAAATGAGAATGTAGCCGGGACTAGTCGGGGAACGGAGTGACGGTCCAAACGATAGTATTAGTAGTCCTCACTATTTTTTTAAATAGTGTGATAATAAATGTAATGAGGACTTATTTTGAGAGTGGATATTGTCTAGAAGATAGTATTTGTATTAAAACTCATAGCTCTCTTGTTGTATATTAAAGATTGTATTTGTATTCTGTACCATATTTTTGGCGACTCAAGATGGGTGATGTATACCTATTTTGGGGGCGTCACAATGTTGACAATTTGGACGTTATTGATTTCTGGATAAATTAAATTATAAATCTTTAAAATTTATCCTTGAAGTTGTTTTATTGAATTATTATGTCATTGTCAACAACCTCGTGCTTATATTGTGATTAAAGTCATCTCTGGCTTACGTGCATAGATGGACTTGGTGTGATTATGACCAATGATTATTCAGTATAATCATGACCGTAATGTAATGAATGATGTTGTAAAGGTCCTCATTGGCCTTTAGTTCATTGATGGACAGTTGTTGGTATGATTATGACCAGGGATTATTCGGTACAATTATGACCATTGATGATTACATGAATATCCTTAGCCGTGGTGCAGGGATGATTGGATTTTCTTTATTAAGCTGAGTCTCAGCGATAAAGTTGATGAAAAACTTTTTATATCATAGAAGATACTAAATTTTATTCTATAATTGACTCTTCTCATGGATTGCTTATTCAGCTGCAATTGTTGATCTAAAACTTGTTGTCTATTTTATTCTATCTGTTGTTATACTGTTGAAGGCTAAGGATAATTTATTCTGCATTATTTGTAAGACCCCAACCTTTATGAATAAAGATGAATTTTCTATAATTATCATTTTTGAATATTATGGAACGAATTTGATATAATTTTATAGTTGTGGGTAATATTTATAAATTTTACAAGGTACGCAAGTTGTTGTATAATATTCGATTGGTCGGGGAATATTCGTTTGAGCAGGGAATATTTAAATGCGGCAAGCACAATCATTAGTGGACCCCTAAAGCGAAATTATTGTCGGATTAAGAAAACAACAAAAAATATTTTATGAAAATAACGGGCGGAAATTTTATCGTTAACTATTGTTGAAACACAATTGTTAAAAGAAACAGAATACGCGTGGTTGCATAGTAGCACACGGTATTGATTATTGATGCTTACGTGAGAAGTCACTCAATTTTGTTCAATTATTGTTATAGTAATTGTTGCATAGTATCTCACGTTATTTTATTCAATTATTGTCGATAATTTATATATTATTAAATCAATAATTGAGATGACAGTGTTATTAATATTATTATTTGCAATATTAACGATGTGTAGAAGTCTGTCAAGGAGGGGTTTGGTCACCTAATTGCGCACCAATAGGGAGAAATCCTTATTGGAAATCCCCCTCTTTCCTGGGACTGACCTGGTCGATTAATATTGTGAATTATAATAATGGTGATAAATGTTGTTGAAAATATTGAAGAGATTTTTATGAAATAATTATGGAATTTGGGGACCCCCATTTACCCATTTTTCAAAATAATAGGTAGAAAAATATTTTATATAATAAAAGGTGTGGCCACTAGTTAGGTTGATGTCTTGTGTGGGAAAAGAGGGAAGTATTTTTATATATATATATATATATATATGTTAGTGGATTTTGGTGGAGTATTGAAATGGATGGGAGAAGAAAGTCTAGCATTACGTGGTGGTGTGGAAAGAGTATTATTATTATATGTTGTTATATATATAATAATTGCGTGGGTGTGTGATTATATCATGTGATCAATTATATATATATATATATATATATATATACACACATATATGTATTATGTCACCTTGTTTTGTTCTTTACTGATAATGCTTTGAAATTCATGGCCTAGCATTCACACGCCACTGCTAAATAATTCATCCGTGAAATCATTTGGTGCACACAGACTGAACAGTATCCCTTCAATTCTCATATAAATAGAAGCTCATTCCTTCATTATTTCTTAGGAATTCACTGAAACTTTTGAGAGAGAAAATTATAGAGAGAAAGAAGAAAAGTGTTCTGCTACTTCACTACTCCTATATCCAGTACTCTTCCTTTCAAGGTTAGGGGTATTATTTATTCTGTATTCATGAAGAGAACTTCTGTTATTCCTTTATTTATTATTCATTTGAATAACTCAGATACGCTGTGAGCCCCTATACTTGGTGAAATTCTTCTATTATTCCATTCTTTAATATTTTGTTGGAATATCCTATCTGTGCATTTTACGGCGGACCTGGTTTCGTATTTATTATTCTGTTGGAATATCCTGTCTGTGCATTTTATGCCTGACCTAGTTCCGTTATTTATTATTCTGTTAGAATAACCTGCCTGTGCGGTCTATTGCATGCCTGGTGATTTCTTTTGTTATTCCATTCTTTATTATACTCAGTTGGTTAAAGTTTTGACTTCTATACTCCATGAAATTAATGGAATATCCTTGATATTTGCGCTTTATCCAGTATCTTTCATGAAAATATTCTTCTGAGCATTCTTGAATTTTACTCTACAAAGAAGTATCATGTTGACAATTTGGACGTTGTTAGTTCCTGGATAACTTAATTCTTGAACTTGTTTTATTGAATTCTTATATCATTGTCATCATCCTAATGTTTATATTTTTTTTAAAGTCATCTGTGGCCTGTAGTGCTTAAATGGACTTGGTATGATTATGACCAGGGATTATTCGGTGTAATCATGACCGTAATGTTATAAATGATGTGGTAAAAGTCCTCATTGGCCCGTAGTGCATTGATGGACAGTTGTTGGCATGATCATGACCATTGATGAATACACGAATATCTTTGGCCCGTAGTGCACGGATAATTTGTGGTTGTGATACTAGTCCTTGGCCGTAGTGCAGGGATGATGTGGATTATTTATTAAGCCGAGTCCCAGCGATAAAAGTGATAAAAAACCTTTTCAATTCTAAAAGATAGTAGATTTTATTCTCTACTTGACTCTTTTAATGGATTGCTTATTCCGCTGTAGTTAAACTTGATGTCTATTGTATTTTATCAGTTTAACATTGTTGAAGACTAATGATAATTTATTCTGCATTATCTTAGTCATAATATTTCTTACTGGGCTAGTTGAGCTCATCCTTTCTTTCACTTTCTCTTCAAGAAATGAGAACGTAGCCAGGACTAGTCGGGGAACGGAGTGACGGTCCAGATGATAGTATTAGTAGTCCTCACTATTCTATTAAATAGTGTGACAATAAATGTAATGAGGACTTATTTTGAGAGTGGATATTGTCTAGAAGACAGTATTTGTATTAAAACTCATAGCTCTCTTGTTGTATATTAAAGATTGTATTTGTATTCTGTACCATGTTTTTGGCGACTCAAGATGGGTGATGTATACCTATTTTGGGGGCGTCACAGTTGGTATCAAAGCTTAGGGATATGATACCTAGCTAAGATGTGAGACAAGAACTAGGAGGGGAGAGATAGGGAATTCCTTCGCTAGTATGACCTACCTAAGTTTATTTGGCCTTTAATTTGTCGGTCAGAGTATAGGGATAATATGTGATATGTTAATTAACCCATGTTTTGTGGCAGTGTTTGAAAATGGCATCCGAGAATGTTGAGAACATCAATGGAGCACAGGAGACCGTTGAGTCTCCACAGATCAATAATCAAGATAATGTGCATCAAGAAGGCGACAATCCTCAAGCAAACAACAACACTGACCAGATGATGAACGATGGAATGTTCAGATTCTTTATGCAATTCATGCAACATTAGGTAAGAGCGGCTCCTGTCCAAAATGCAGGTGGAAATACTGGCAACTCTCGGACGGTCACCGCCAAGAAGTTTAAGGAACTGGGACCACCAGAGTTTTTTGGAGAGCCAAAACCACTTAAGGTGGAGATGTGGATAAAACAGATTTGCATGATATTTGATGTCTTAGGATGCTCCGAGGAGCAAAAGGTTCCCTTTTCCACCTTCATGTTACGTGCAGAGGCAGATTACTGGTGGGAATCTATAAAACGTACTCAACCTGCCGCACTGAAGATGACTTGGGAGAAATTCTATGAATTGTTCAATGACAAGTACTTTCCTGAAAGTATTCTTCACATGAAAGAGGTAGAGTTCATCAAGCTGGAACAAAACAACATGACCGTATCGCAGTACGAAGCCAAGTTTACCGAGTTGTCCCGGTTTGCTTCCCATTTGGTTGATAATGAGGAGAGAATGACACGAATGTTTTTAAGAGGTTTGAAACCTGAGATACGTTAATATCTTATCTCTCATAAACTATGTTTGTATTCAGATGTTGGTAATAGGGCTCAGTTATTGGAGCGTGATAATGAGTCAACCCAACCAAAAGATAGCAACCGACAAAATGATAATACCAGTGAGAGCAGTCATCGAAGCGGTAACAACAAACGTGAAGGGAATCAACATGCCAGAAATGGTAACCACTTCGGTGGTAATCAGGGCCAAAATAATAAGAATGGACATTTCAAGAAGAGGAGATTCAACAATGATGGAAAGACGTCAGCACCAGTACCCGTTGTTAAGGATGGAGAACGACCACCTATCATATGCTTTAAATACGGAGGAGAGGGACACATCAGTCCAAACTGCGCGATGCCGTCCAAAGCATGTTATAATTGTGGAAGAGAAGGTCACCTAGCCCGATTTTGTCGTTCACCAAAGACAAGTTCAGCTAGGATGGAGGCACCAAAGGCCGTCCCGGAAAAGTCAAAGCCGGTAGTTCAAGGGAGAGCGTTTGTTGTGACCTCCCAGAAAGCAAGGAACCCGAACGAGGTCATCACGGGTAAGCCTATCATAAACTCTAACGAAGTATATACCTTATTTGATACCGGTCTACCCATTCTTTTATTTCTCCTACTTGCGCTCAACATTTAAATTTGACTACGGAGAAATTAGACTTTGATTTATCTGTTAAAACTCTTTTGGAAGAAACCTTCATTACATCCATTGTTTGTAAGTCTTGTTTGGTTCAAATCGGTACCCTCACGTTACCTGTCGATCTTATTTCATTAAAAATACTTGCATTTGATGTAATTCTAGGGATTGATTGGTTAACTACTAATCATGCAAAAATTGATTATTTTCGTAATGTTTTTAGCTTTCATATTCCTAATCAACCTATTATGCAAATTCAAGCAACCAAACCATTAAAATCAATCACTGTCATCTCAAGCCATAAAGCTATTCGATTATTGAAAAACGGATGTCAAGCTTTCTTAGCTCATGTCACGGATCTAAACATAAATACGTCAGTTTTGAATGATATTTCTATTGTTAATGAATTTCCGACGTATTCCTCAAGAACTTCTACGCCTACCCCCAGAGAGTGAAATTAAATTTTGTATCAACCTTGAACTCGTATAAAACCCATTTCCAAAGCCCAATATCGAATGACTCCTATTGAACTTCAGGAGTTAAAGACCCAACTGCAGGAATTGTTAGACATTGGCTTTATTTGTCATAGTACTTCTCCTTGGGGTTCTCCTATTCTATTCGCGCAGAAGAAAGATGGGAGTATGCGACTTTGTATTGATTATCGGGAGTTAAATCATGTCACCATCAAAAATAGGTACCCATTGCCACGTATTGATGATCTGTTTGAACAGTTGCAAGGCGCCAAATTCTTTTCAAAGATTGATCTTCGTTTCGGATATCACCAATTGAAGATTAGAACCGATGACATTCCAAAGACGGCTTTCAGGACTCGGTACAAGCATTATGAATTCCTAGTCATGTCTTTTGGATTGACTAATGCTCCTGCTGCCTTCATGGATATGATGAACCGAGTATTCAAGGAATATTTAGATCACTTTGTGGTCGTCTTTATTGATGACATCCTTATTTATTCCAAAAGCCGTGAAGATCATGGACAACACTTGAGGCTGATACTCCAAAAGCTTCGTGAATATAAGCTTTATGCCAAGTTAAAGAAATATGAGTTCTTGCATGAGGAAGTAGCATTTCTTGGGCACGTGGTATCATGTCATGGAATATTTGTTGACCCAGTAAAGATTGAAGCTATTCAAAGCTTGGAGAAAACTAAATCAGTGACCGAAGTACGTAGCTTTCTCGGCTTAGCTGGTTATTATCGGAGATTCGTAGAAGGGTTTTCTCGAATCGCTACTCCCTTAACTCAATGAACTCGGAAAAGATACAAAATACAAAATTTATTGAACGAGGAATGTGAGTAGATTTTTCAAGAACTCAGGAGAAGACTCATTTCAGCACCTGTTCTGACAATACCATCTGGCTCGGAGGGATTTGTCATCTACAGTGATGCTTCAGGCAAAGGGTTAGGATGTGTTCTCATGCAACATGGAAAAGCCATAGCCTATGCCTCTCGACAACTAAAAGAATATGAGAGGAATTATCCTACTCATGATCTAGAGTTGGTAGCAGTCGTTTTTGCACTAAAGATTTGGAGGCATTACTTGTATGGGGAAAAAGTGGAGATCTTTACGGATCATAAAAGCCTCAAATATTTCTTCACACAAAAGGAACTTAACATGCGACAACGACGTTGGCTTGAACTGTTGAAAGATTATGATCATACCATCCAATACCATCCTGGAAAAGCAAACGTGGTAGCTGACGCATTGAGTAGAAGATCATATGTGGGTACGAGTGCAATATTGTCAACGCAAAGGCCCATTTTGTATGACTTACAAAGGATGGAGATAGAGATAAAGACTCTAGGGACCCACGTGATGATGGCTAATATACGAGTAGAACCAACTTTAATCGATAAAGTTAAAGCTGCTCAAGCTATAGACCTGGAGCTGATGCAAATGAGGAAGAAAGTACAAGAAGGTGCTATGCCAGAAGCAAGAATCGATGAAGAAGGAATACTTCGAGTCAACTCCAGACTTTGTGTTCCTAACGACCCTTAGTTAAAGTATAAAATCATGATGGAGGCGCACAATACACCGTTTGCAATCCATTCTGTGAGTACCAAAATGTATCATTATCTTTGACATACATTTTGGTGGGGCAATATGAAGAGGGAGAAAGTGCTGTTTATCTCAAGGTGTTTAACTTATCAACGAGTCAAGGCAGAGCATCAAGTACCAAAAGGTCCATTGCAACCACTTGAAATTCCAGAATGGAAGTGGGAGCACATTACTATGGATTTCGTTATTGGTCTTCCCAAGGTTTCTCAAGGCATAGATACAATTTGGTTCATTGTTGATAGATTGACCAAATCTATTCATTTCTTATCTATACGAGAAACTTATACACTTGAACGTCTTGCTCGTATGTACATAAACGAGGTTGTAAGATTTCATGGTATGCCAGTATCTATAGTTTCTGATCGAGACCCAAGATTCACTTCACGATTTTGGGTTAGTTTGTAAAAAGATATGGGCACGGATTTACGATTTAGTTCGGCATATCATCCTCAAACGGACGGACAATCAGAGAGGACTATTCAAACTCTTGAAGATTTATTAAGACTCTGTGTCCTTGACTTCATGGGAAGTTGGGACAAGTTCTTACCATTGGTGGAGTTTTCCTACAACAACAGTTATCAAACAAGTATTGGCATGGCTCCATTCGAGGCGTTGTATGGAAGAAAGTGTCGTTCTCCAGTATGCTGGGATGAGGTGGGTGAAGCAATGTTGTTGGGACCGGAGTTGGTACGTATGACTACAGAAAAGATTCAAACGATTCGACAACGTATAAAAACCTCACAAGATCGACAAAAAGAGTTATGCTGATCTTCATCGAAAGTACGTGGAATTCGATATAGGAGATTATGTGTTGTTACGTGTTACTCCATGGAAAGGAGTTACAAGATTTGGAAAGATAGGAAAGCTCAATCCTCGATTCATTAGCCCATTTTTAATCCTCGATCGAGTAGGGACTGTAGCCTATAGACTCGCTTTACCGCCAAGTATGTCTCGTGTTCATAACATTTTTCATATATCCATGTTACGTATATATGTGAAAGACCCGAACCACATTATTGAGTTAGAACCAGACGAAATAGCGGAAGATTTAACGTATGAAGAGGTTCCTATTCAAATCTTGGATAAGAAGGAACATATTCTATGCTCCAAGGTTATACCTCAAGTCAAAGTTTTATGGAGGAACCACAATGTTGAGGAAATGACCTGGGAGTTAGAATATAAAATGAAATCAAGGTATCCTTACCTCTTCGACATACTAGGTGCGTATCCTAATTCCGAGGGCGAAATTTCATAAGAAAGGGAGATTGTAAGACCCCAACCTTTCTGAATAAAGATGAATTTTCTATAATTATCATTTTTGAATATTATAGAACGAATTTGATATAATGTTATAGTTGTGGGTAATATTTATAAATTTTACAAAGTACGCAAGTTGTTGTATAATATTCGATTGGTCGAGGAATATTCGTTTGAGCAGGGAATATTCGTACGATGGCACAATCATTGGTGGACCCCATAACAGAATTATTGTCGGATTAAGAAAATGACAAAAAATATTTTATGAAAATAACGGCGGAAGTGTTATCGTTAAATGTTGAAACACCCGGTGTTAAAAGTACAGGAATACGCGTGGTTTCATAGTAGCACACGGTATTGATTATTGATGCTTACGTGAGAAGTCACTCGGTTTTGTTCAATTATTGCTATAGTAATTGTTGCATAGTATCTCACGTTATTTGATTCAATTATTGTCGATAATTTATATATTATTAAATCAATAATTGAGATGACAGAGTTATTAATATTATTATTTGCAATATTAACGATGTCTAGAAGTTCTGTCAAGGAGAGGTTTTCACATTTAATTGCGCGCCAATAGGGAGAAATCCTTATTGAAAAGCCCCCTCTTTCTTGGGAACGACCTGGTCGATTAATATTGTGAATTATAATAATGGTGATAAATGTTGTTAAAAATATTGAGGAGATTTTTATGAAGTAATTGTGGTATTTGTGTACCCCCATTTACCCATTTTTCAAAATAATCGGTAGAAAATTATTTTATATAATAAAAGGTGTGGCCACTAGTTAGGTTGATGTCTTGTGTGGGAAAGGAGGGAAGTATTTTTATATATATATATATATATATATATATTAGTGGATTTTGGTGGAGTATTGAAATGGATGGGAGAAGAAAGTCTAGCCACAGGTGATGTGGAAAGAGTATTATTATTATATGTTGTTATATATATAATAATTGTGTGGGTGTGTGATTATATCATGTGATCAATTATATATATATGTATTATGGTACCTTATTTTGTTCAATACTGATAATGCTTTGAAATTCATGGCTTAACATTCACATGCCACTACTAAATAATTCATCCGTGAAATCATTTAGTGCACACGGACTAAACAGTATCCCTTCAATTCTCCTATAAATAGAAGCTCATTCCTTCATTATTTATTACGAATTCACTGAAACTCTAGAGAGAGAAAATTATAGAGAGAAAGAAGAAAAGTGTTCTGCTACTTCACTACTCCTATATCTAGTACTCTTCCTTTCAAGGTAAGGGGTATTATTTCTTTTGTATTCATGAAGAGAACTTCTGTTATTCCTTTATTTATTATTCTGTTGGAATAACCTATATACGCGGGCAACCCTATACTTGGTGAAATTCTTCTATCATTCCATTCTTTATTATTACATTGGAATATCACATGCATGCGTTTTACTTGGGACCTAGTTAAAATCTTTATTATTCTGTTGAATATCCTATCTCGCATGCGTTTTACATCGGACTGGTTCCATTATTTATTATTATGTTGGAATAACTTGCTGTGCGATCTATCGCATGCCACGGTGATTTCATTTGTTATTCCATTCTTTATTATACTCAGTTGGTTAATGTTTTGACTTCTATACTCCATCAAATTAATGGAATATCCTTGATATTTGCGCTTCATCCAGTATCTTTTCATGGAAATATTCTTCTGAGCATTCTTTAATTTTACTCTACAAAGAAGTATCATGTTGACAATTTGGACGTTGTTAGTTCCTGGATAACTTAATTCTTGAACTTGTTTTATTGAATTCTTATATCATTGTCATCATCCTCATGTTTATATTTTTTTTAAAGTCATCTGTGGCCTGTAATGCATAGATGGACTTGGTATGATTATGACCAGGGATTATTCAGTGTAATCATGACTGTAATGTTACAAATGATGTGGTAAAAATCCTCATTGGCCTGTAGTGCATTGATGGACAGTTGTTGGCATGATCATGACCATTGATGAATACACGAATATCCTTGGCCCGTAGTGCACGGATAATTTGTGGTTGTGATACTAGTCCTTGGCCGTAGTGTAGGGATGATGTGGATTATTTATTAAGATGAGTCCCAGCGATAAAAGTGATAAAAAACCTTTTAAATTATAAAAGATAGTAGATTTTATTCTCTATTTGACTCTTTTAATGGATTGCTTGTTCCGATGCAGTTAAACTTGATGTTTATTGTATTTTATCAGTTTAACATTGTTCAAGATTTATGATAATTTATTCAGCATTATCTTAGTCATAATATTTCTTACTAGGCTAGTTGAGCTCACCCTTTTTTTCACTGTTCTCTTCAGGAAATGAGAACGTAGCCGGGACTAGTCGGGGAACCGAGTGACGGTCAGATGATAGTATTAGTAGTCCCTCACTATTACATTAAATAGTGTGACAATAAATGTAATGAGGACTTATTTTGAGAGTGGATATTGTCTAGAAGATAATATTTGTATTAAAACTCACAGCTCTCTTGTTGTATATTAAAGATTGTATTTGTATTCTGTACCATATTTTTAGCGACTCAAGATGGGTGATGTATACCTTTTTTGGGGGCGTCACATTATATTAGTCATAATATTTCTTACTGAGCTAGTTGAGCTCACCCTTTATTTCATTGTTCTCTTCAGGAAATGAGAATATAGCTGGGATGAGTCGGGGAATGGAGTGATGGTCCAGGATAAATGTCTTTAGTAGTCCTCACTATTCTACCGAATAATGTGATAATAATTGTAATGAGAACACCATTGAGTGTGGATATTGTCTAGATGACAATATTACTATTTAAACTCTCAGCTATGTTTTGTTGTATTTTACACGACTGTTGTATAATTAAGTTATATTTGAATTTATGTACCATGTATTTGGGGACACAAGATGGGTGATGTATACCTGTTTTGGGGGCGTCAAAGTTGGTATCAAAGCTTAGGGATATGATCCTTGGCTGAGATGTGAGACAAGAACTAGGAGGGTAGAGACGGGAAATTCCTTCTCTAGTATGAACTACCTAAGTTTATTTGGTATTTAATTAGTAGGTCAGAGTATAGGGATAATATGTGATATGTTAATTAACCCTTGATTTGTGGCAGTATTTGAAAACGACATCCGAAAATGTTGAGATAAGCAATGAAGCACATGAGACCGTTGAGTCACCAACGATCAATATCCAGGATAATGTGTAATAGGAAGACAATAATCCTCAGGTAAATAATCACACCGATGAAATGATGAACGATGGGATGTTCAGAGGCTTTATGCAATTCATGCAACATCAGACGAGAGAGACTCCTATTCATAATGCAGGTGGAAACAATGGCAACCCAAGGCTGGTTATCGCTAAGCAGTTCAAGGACCTGGAACCGCCAGAGTTTTTGGGAAAACCAGAACCACTTAAGGCAGAGATGTGGTTAAAGCAGATCACCAAGATATTTGATGTCTTGGGATGCTCCGAGGAGCAAAAGGTTCCCTTTGCTACCTTTATGTTGCGTGAAGAAACAAATTACTGGTGGGAATCAGTAAAACGTACCCAGCCTGACGCACTCAAGATGTCCTGGGAGAAGTTCCAAGAGCTGTTCAATGACAAGTACTTTCTCGAAAGTATTCGTCACATAAAGGAGGTGGAGTTTATCAAGTTAGAGCAAAACAGTATGACCGTGTCGCAATACGAGGCTAAATTTACGGAGTTATACCGGTTTGCATCCCATTTGGTCGATAATGAGGAGCGAATGACACGAATATTTCTAAGAGGTTTGAAACCCGATATATGTCAATACCCTATTTCTCATAAACTTTGTTTATATTCAGATGTTGTGAATAGGGATCAGTTATTGGAGGGCGATAATGAGTCCGCACAACCAAAAGGCAACGACCAACAACACGATAATAATCGTACCGGTGGCAACGGCCATCGGAACAATGATAACCATCGTGGGGGAAATTATCATGCCAAGAATGGTAACCACTTCGATGGTAATCATGGCCAAGATAATAGGAGTGAAAATTTCAAGAAGAGAAGGTTCAACAACGATGGAAAGATAGCGGCACCAACACCCGTTTTCAAGGAATGAGAATGACCACCAATTGTATGCTTCAAATGCGGAGGGAGGGACATATCAGTCCAAACTGCGTGATGCAATCCAAAGCATGTTATAATTATGGAAAAGAAGGTCACCTAGCCCGATTTTATCATGCACCAAAGTCAAGTCTAGCTGGGACGGTGGCACCAAAGGCGGATACGGACAAAAAAAAGTCGATGGTTTCAGGAAGAGCATTTTTCGTGACTTCTCAAAGAGTGAGTAACCTGAACGAAGTTAGCACGGGTTAGTTAATTATAAATTCTTGCAAAGTCTATACCTTATTAGATACCGGTTCTACCCATTCTTTTATCTCTCTTGCTTGCGCTCAACGTTTAAATTTGACTCCAGAGAAATTAGACTTTGACTTATCAGTTGAAACTCGGTTAGGAGAAACCTTCGTTACCTCAACTGTTTATAAGTCTTGTTTGATTCAAATTGACACTTTCACATTACCTGTCGATCTTATCTCTTTGAAAATACTTGCCTTTGATTCAATTTTAGGAATCGATTGGTTAATTACTCATCATGCTTTTCGTAAGGTTGTTAGCTTTCATATTTCTAACCAACCTGTTATGCGAATTCAAGCAACCAAACCACTAAAGTCAATCATTGTCATATCAAGCCATAAGTAAAGAGCCCCGATCCTTTCATTGTTGACTTCCTTGTGTGGAATGCACTGAAGCCAGACTTTCTGTAGGCGACGTCGTGAATGACAATGACAAGTTGATAGGTATCAATGTGACGTACTATCCAAGTCTTAGATGAGAGTCATAATTTTGAATGATATTTCTGTTTGTTAATAAATTTCCTAACGTATTCTTGAAGACTTCCTAGCCTACCCCAGAGCGTGAAATCGAATTTTGTATTGACCTCAGTACAAAACTCATTTCTAAAACCCTTAAATATTTCTTCAACCAAAACGAACGTATAATGCGCCAAAGACGTTGGCTCGAGCTGTTGAAGATTACGACCAAACCATTCAATATCCTCGTGGAAGAGTGAACGTGGTAGCTGACGCATTGAGTAGAAGATAGTATGCGTTTACGAGTACGATGTTGTTAACACAAAAACCCATTTCGTATAGCTTACAAATGATGAAGATAGAGTTAAAGACTTTAAGGACTCACGTGATGATGTCAAATAATATGAGTAGAATCGACGTTAACCGATGAAGTTAAAATTGCTCAAGCTACACACCCGGAGCTGATGAATGTGAAGAAGAAGGTTCAAAAAGGCGTTATCTCAACCCTCGATTTAATTGGCCCATTTTAAATCCTCGATCGAGTAGGAACTGTGGCTTATAGACTCATTTTACCGCCAAGTATGTTGCGTGTTCATAACGTTTTTTTTTATGTATCGATGTTATATAAATATGTGGACGACCCGAACCACACTATTGAATTAGAACTAGACGAGATAGCAGAAGATTTAACGTTTGAGGAGATACATGTTAAAATCTTGGATAAGAAGGACCGTATTCAATACTTAAAGGTTATACCTCAAGAGTAAGAATCTGAAATGAAGTAAAGGTATCCTCATCTCTTCGGCATACTAGGTACGTACGTAAATTTCGAGGGCGAAATTTCATAAGGAGGAGAGATTGTAGACCCCAAATTTTATGAATAAAGATTTAAATTTCTCAAAATATTTTTTTTGAATATTATGGTGTGGATTTGATATAATGTTATAGTTTTGGGTAATATTTATAAATTTTGCAAAGTATGCAAGTTGTTATATAATATTCAATTGGTCGGGGAATATTCATTTTAACAGGAATATTAAATACGATGAAAGACAATCTTTAAGTGGACCCCACAACGGAGGTATTGTCGCAGATTAGAAAAGCGCACGTAATTATCATTTTATAAAAATAACTACGAAAGTGTTACCGTTAAAACCGTTGAACTACCCATTAGTAAAAGTATAGTAATGTCTGCGGTTGCATAGTAGCATACGGTATTGATTATTGATGCTTACGTAAGAAGTCACTCAGTTATACTCAATTATTGCTACAGTAATTGTTGCATCATATCTCTTATTGATTCAATTATTGTTACAGTATCATCTGCATAATATTTATTATTATTAAATCAATAATTGAGATGATAAAGTTATTGATATTATTATTTATAATATTGACGATGCCTAGAAGTTCTGTCAAGGAGAGTTTTGCTCACCTAATTGCGTGCCAATAAGGAGAAATCCTTATCGGAAAGCCCCCTCTTTCCTGCGAATGACCTGATTGTTAAATATTGTGAATTATAATATTAATGATGAATAAGTTCGTGTTAATTAAAGATGAAATTGATAGTTCTATTGTGTGGAAATTATTAGTGTTAGTGGAAATTGACATTTATTTCGATAATAATTGATGTCTGGAGGTTATATTGACCAATCGGGTAATTAACCGGATAAATGAGCAATTAATTGCTATTAATTCACATGCTTATAACTATGTGTTCACATGTGTGTACTATTGGTTCACATGATTTACTATTAGGGGGAGTTGAAAAAGATTGATAATACTTGCATGACTAAATTAAAAATGGAGGTATAGATGAAGGTACTATACTATAATTAATTTGTTCACATGTTTAGAACTATTGAGTCACATGATTTACTATTAATTCACATGATTTACTATTAGGGGAGGTGGTGCAAATTTGATAATACTTGCTGGACTAAATTAAAAATGAAGAAAAAGAGGAAGGTATTATACTGTAATATTCTGAGCCCCAAAATGTGCAATTATTGAAACTATATTTTCCTATATATAGAAACTCATTCTTCCTTCATTTCTCACCAATTCACTAAAGCTATAGAGCAATTATTAAAGAGAGAAATTATAGAGAGAAAAAAGAAGAGAAGTCTGCTACCTCACTATTCTAGTATCCAGTTTTCTTTTGAGGTAAGGGGTATTATTCTTTTGTATTCATGAAGAGAGTTATTTTCTTTCAATACTCGTAAGGGTTGTTATTCCATTCTTTATTATTATGTTGGAATAACCTGTCTATACAAAGTACCGCATACATGGTGAAATTCTTCCATTATTCCATTCTTTATTATTTTGTTGGAATAACATGCATGTAAGGATCTATCGCATGCCCAGTGAATTCGTTGTTATTCCATTCTTTTTTATTACTGTTGGAATATCGCTCTACATGCTAATTACGCATGACCGGTTCCATTCTTTATTATTTTGTTAGAATATCACATGCATGCGGATTACGCGTGACTGGTTCTATTCTTTATTATTACATTGGGAATAACTCACATGCATGCGATCTATCGCATGCATGGTGAATTCTTCTATTATTCCATTCTTTACTATTACATTGGAATAACTGCCTATGCATGCGGATTACCGCATGCATGGTGAATGATCCTTCGTATTCATTCTTTCTTAAATTGTGGAAATGATCTGTCTACGTGGATTACCGCGTGGCGGGTGAAAATCCATTTGCAGTTTCATAAATTCTATTATACTCATCTGGGATATCATTTCTTTTGTACTAGTCATGAAATATCATTTTCTTTGGTATTTTTTTGTTACGAGTTACTATTCATGGGTTACTATTCACCCAGTTACTATTCACTCTAGTATTATTCACTTGGGTATTTGAGGTACTTTTCGTGCCGGAGTACTATTCACGAGTTACTATTCATGGGTTACTATTCACCCGAATACTATTAACTCTAGTATCATTCACTCGGGTATTCGGGACACTTTTCATGTCGGAGTACTATTCATGAGGTACTATTCCCGAAGAACTATTCACGGGGTACTATTCACCCGAAAAATATATTTCTTTTCTGTCCAAATTATTTTTGGTACATGAATATTATTCTTGAATTTTACTTTACAAAGCAGTATCATGTTGACAATTTGGACGTTATTGATTTCTGGATAAATTAAATTATAAATCTTTAAAATTTATCCTTGAACTTGTTTTATTGAATTATTATGTCATTGACATCATTCTCATGCTTATATTGTGATTAAAGTCATCTTTGGCTTACGTGCATAGATGGACTTGGTATGATTATGACCAGGGATTATTCAGTATAATCATGACCGTAATGTAACGAATGATGTGGTAAAAGTCCGATTGGCATGTAGTTCATTGATGGATGAGTTGTTGGTATGATTATGACCGAGGATTATTCGGTATAATCATGACCATTGATGATTACATGAATATCATTGGGCGTAGTGCGAGGATGATTCAATTTTATTTATTAAGTCGAGTCTCGTGATAAAGTTGATGAAAAACTTTTTAAATTATAGAAGGCAGTAGATTTTATTCTATACTTGACTCTTCTAATGGATTGCTTATTCAAATTCTGGTTGTTGATCTAAAACTTGTTCGTATGTTGTATTCTATCCGTTGTTATCTTGTTGAAGGCTAAGGATATTTTATTCGCATTATCTTAGTTATAATATTTCTTCTTCGGGCTAGTTGAGCTCACCCTTTCTTTTCATTGTTTCTCTTGAAATGAGAATATATTTAGGATGAGTCGGGGAATGGAGTGATGGTCCAGGATAAATGGCTTTAGTAGTCCTCACTATTCTACGAAATAATGTGATAATAATAGTAATGAGGACACCATTGAGTGTGGATATTGTCTAGATGACAATATTCTTGTTTAAACTCTCAACTATGTTTTGTCGTATTTTACACGACTGTTGTATAATTAAGTTGTATTTGAATTTATGTATCATGTATCTGG
Source organism: Panax quinquefolius (assembly GCA_020205615.1). NCBI lineage: Eukaryota > Viridiplantae > Streptophyta > Magnoliopsida > Apiales > Araliaceae > Panax > Panax quinquefolius. The sequence goes on along the minus strand of CM035156.1, from coordinate 91,005,508 downwards.
CGACTCAAGATGGGTGATGTATACCTGTTTTGGGGGCGTCACACTTCCTTTGCCTCTTCCATTCCCATATCATTAGTTATGTATATATTTCTCATAATGCATAGGTTTAATATGGAGAGGGGAGTTAAGAAAATGAAAAGTTTTGGTTTATTACACAAGTGTAACTCCCTCTCCCTCAATATCTTGAAATACGTATACTTCCTCCTACCTTGTCCCAATTCGTGAGTCATAGGATCCCACCAGCTGCTGACCAATTAAATAAACACATTATAATATTATTTTAATCCTTTAAATGCCCATTTTGACCATTTTGCCCACCGTGGCCAAACGTGTGAGACCCCAAATTTTATGAATAAAGATTTAAATTTCTCAAAATATTTATTTTTAATATTATGGTGTGGATTTGATATAATGTTATAGTTGTGGGTAATATTTATAAATTTTGCAAAGTACGCAAGTTGTTATATAATATTCGATTGGTCGTGGAATATTCGTTTTAGCAGGGAATATTCATACAACGGCACAATCATTAGTGGACCCCACAACGGAATTATTGTCAGATTGAGAAAAGAACAAAAATATTTTTATGAAAATAACGGCGAAAGTTTTATCGTTAACTGTTGAAACACCTGGTGTTAAAAGTACATGTATACGCGTGGTTGCATAGTAGCACACGATATTGATTATTGATGCTTACGTGAGAAGTCACTCAGTTTTGTTCAATTATTGCTTCAGTAATTGATTCAATTATTGCTTCAGTAATTGTTGCATAGTATTTCACGTTAATTGATTCAATTATTGTCGATATTTATATATTATTAAATCAATAATTGAGATGACGAAGTTATTAATATTATTATTTACAATATTAATGATGTCTAGAAGTTCTGCCAAGGAGATGTTTTGTCACCTAATTGCGCGCTAATAGGGAAAAATTCTTATTGGAAAGCCCCCTCTTTCCTGGGAACGACCTGGTCGATTAATAGTGTGAATTATAATAATGATGATGAAGTTTTGTTTTATTAGTATTATTAATGTAATAAAATAGAAAAGCTTTTAATATAAAACAGAATACTTTTATAAAATTATTCGTTTTATTAGACTACAGATAGAATATATTATATTCTATTATGCATAGTGTTTTGCATAGTAAAATCTTTTTATATAAAACAGAATACTTTTATAAAGTTATTCATTTTATTAGACTATAAATAGAATATATTATATTCTATTATGCATAGTGTTTTGTATAGTATAATCTTTTTATATAAAACAGAATACTTTTATAAAGTTATTCATTTTATTAGATTATAAATAGAATATATTATATTTTATTTAAATTTTTTTTGTTTTATTAGAATATTTTATAGTAACCAATCTGGACCGTCCGTTTAAAAGTAAATCAATCTGGACCGTTCAGGAATTAGTTACTATTCAGTCCATTCTCCTATAAATAAAAGCTCATTCGTTCATTATTTCTTACGAATTCACTAAAACTCTAGAGAGAGAAACTATAGAGAGAAAGAAGAAAAGTATTTTGCTACTTCACTACTCCTATATCCAGTTTGTTCTAAGGTAAGGGGTATTATTTCTTTCTTTCGTCTTCATGAAGAGAACTTCTGTTATTCCATTCTTTATTATTATGTTGGAATAACACATACATGCAAGTACCACATACATGGTGAAATTATTCTATTATTCCATTCTTTATTATTCATTGGAACATCTCGTTTATGCGTTCACGCGTGACCTAGTTCCGTTATTTATTATTACATTGGAACATCCATGCAATGCGTTTACGCATAACTTTGATTTTTCGTTATTTATTATTCAGGTTGGAACATCTGTTGGTGCAATTTACTTTGACACGGTTCCGTTATTTATTATTACATTGGAATATCACAGCCGGTGCGACACGCCGACAGTTCCATTAATTATTATTCATTGGAATAACTTTTACGTGCGATCTATCACATGCATGGTGATTTCTATTGTTATTCCATTCTTTATTATTACATTGGAATATCACGCGGTGCAATTTACCGATTCGGTTCCGATTCTTTATTATTCTATCGGAATATCTTGTACATGCGTTTACGCGTGACTTCGATTTCATTCTTTATTATTATTGTTGGAATAACTCGCCTATGTGGATTACCACATGCATGGTGAATGATCCTTTGTATTCATTCCTTATTAAATTATGGAAATGATTCATATCGTGGATTACCGCATGGTGGGCGAAAATCCATTTGCAGTTTCATATATTCTATTATACTCAGTTGGTTAAAGTTTTGACTTCTATACTCCATGAAATAAGTGGAATATCCTTGATATTTGCGCTTCATCCAGTATCTTTTCATGGAAATATTCTTCTGAGCATTCTTGAATTTTACTCTACAAAGCAAAGATCGTGTTGACAATTTGGACGTTATTGAATTTCGGATAAATTAATTCTTGAACTTGTTTTATTGGATTCTTATATCATTGTCATCATCCTCATGCTTATATTAAGTTGAAAGTCATCTGTGGCCTGTTGTGCATAGATGGACTTGGTATGATTATGACCAGGGATTACTCGGTATAATCATGACCGTAATATTACAAATGATGTGGTAAAAGTCCTCATTGGCCCGTAGTGCATTGATGGTCAGTTGTTGGCATGATCATGACCATTGATGAATACACAAATATCCTTGGCCCGTAGTGTATGGATAATTGTGGTTACTTACCAGTAAGTAGTCTTGAGAGATGATGTGGATTATTTATTAAAATTTGAGTCCCAATTGATAAAAGTGATGAAAAACCTTTTAAATCATAAAAGATAGTAGATTTTATTCTCTACTTGACTCTTTTAATTGATTGCTTGTTCATGACAATTAAACTTGATGTTTGTTATATTGTATCGGTTTAACCATTGTTGAAGGCTAACGATAATTTATTACGTATTATCTTAGTCATAATATTTCTTCTTTGGGCTAGTTGAGCTCACCCTTTTACTTTCAATGTTCTCTTCAGGAAATGAGAAAGTAGCAGGGACAAGTCGGGGAACGGAGTGACGGTCCAGATAATAGCATTAGTAGTCCTCACTATTATGTTAAATAGTGTGATAATAAATGTAATGAGGACTCAATTGAGTGTGGATATTGTCTATATGACAATATTTGTATTAAAACTCACAGCATATGTTTTGTCGTATTTTACACGACTGTTGTATAATTAAGTTGTATTTGAATTTTGTACCATGTATTTGACGACTCAAGATAGGTGATGTATACCTATTTTGGGGATGTCACAAAACATGTTCGATACTTATATCGATTCCTACAAAAGTCAACATTCCAGACGTCATGGAACTATCCGTTTCATCAAAATCCTCACTAAAATTCGTGGTTGACTTTAACCAAAAAAGTCAACCATGACACATTTTCATGGTTACATACTAACCTGACTAATTTCGACGTTCCGGACTTGAATACACAGTCTGCATCTCTAAATTCCGCTCCGAACTCCAACTCATGATTTAATACCAACCCACGTAATAAAAAGAATTAATTCCCCACTTAATCAATTTAAATAGTTAAATAAAACTAAAACAACCATTTAAATACATCTCATCACATATCTTAACATAACACATATACATCTAATAAATGAAATCACACAAGAGTTTCACATAAGTTCATTTATTGATAATTATTAAATTACATAGAAAATCTTGGATATTACAGGGTTGTTCATCTCAGTTTTAACATACGAGTCTGCACCAAAGGAAGTTTCGTTTGGATAAGCTTTAAGGTAATTTAGAGTTCAACGAACTTCAACTAAGGATTAGTTGAATCAATATAGTTTAATATCACTTCAAGTGCTCGATAACAATATGATATGGAATAGTCATGAATTATAAGTGAATCAACATTATACATCAAAAATATGATTTAGAAATGGACTAGAACAATAATAAGCTGTGAAAGCCTCGAATTCGGGTCCTAAATCACCGTAGATCCGGTACAATCATTCTATAACTATTTGTGGAAGATATGAACATAAATTATTTATACATTAAACTTTACACAATAATTCCCCAAGGTCGAGAACCTTCATTTAATACACAATTCATAACCTGACTAACATATAACATTATTATCATACTATATTATTACAATTAAGCTGCACATAAAAAAAAATCCCAATCTGAACTTGGCTTTATCCTTTCCTGTATCCGACGTATGCTTCTTAATCTGCAATGTTAATCATGATATAGCAAGGGTGAGCATTAGTTTTCCTAGCAAGTATAAATTCATTTAAGGATATATCATGATGGAAAGAATTGAACAATAAGCTGGCTATAATTCTACAATATAATTGAGAACTAGCATGAACAAACTTTCATAGCTGAACAAACATTAAACATGGACATAGCAATTATATCTGGACCGAATGGTAATGAAGGTGATCAGCCTTTCATACCTGATGAATACATGCATTATGCACGGAGTGCGAATAAATAATTCATAGACATGGCAATCAGTAATGATTAACCACAAATATATCTGAATGAAATAACTCGAGGTCGAGTTAAGAAAAAGTTGCATGTTCCGATGTTTACCATTATGCAATCTATCTAGCTTTGACTGAAAACCTAAAATAAATAATATCGATTTAAAAATTAGAATAATATCATCACAATATTTAAAATAACCTAAACACAATATCACATAATCCTATCAGTCTATAAAACACATAAAACCTAACCTCAAGTCAAACTTTTACAGTCCGAGTCGAGTTCGGTACAATTCTAACATTACAACGACCTAGTTGGACAAATATCGAGTTTAAGTTCAATTAAACTCTGCCTAACACTTAGCAATTATCTTAGATAATTATATTATCGTTCAAAATAATTTTTATAAGCTTGAAATAATTTTCAGATAATTATTATCATTTATCATGATTTTTCAATCATTAATATCGTATTTAACTGAATTACATAACACATAATTACTTTATCATTAATATTTATTTAATACTAAATATTAATAAAAATCACAACATAATATTATAATATATTATAATATATCAAAGTATTTTTAATACCTTAAAATCACATTTATATGATTTTTAAACAATTAAATTCATTATCCAGATAATTGCTATTAATATTAAAATATTAATATTTTCATGACAAAATATCAAAAGTTACATTTTATAACTTAAAATATTTTTATAACACTTAAATCATTTTTATATGATTTTTAAATCATTAATTCTATTTTTCCATAATTTATTTAATATATTCATTAAATAAATTAATCATCATTAATATAAATTTATTAATGAATTTCATCACAAAATATCAAAAGTTATAAGAAATAACTTAAAATATTTTCTATCACCATAATATAATTTTTCTTGATTTTTAATGTATTAAAATCATTTTAAAATAATTTATTTAATATTATAATTAAATAAATTAAATACCCTTTATATTCCAAAATATTAAATATTTATGAAATATACTCTAAATAATTAAAAACTAATTTTTCAAGCTTTAAAATAAATTTTAGGAATTTAATATTAATTTTTAATAATTAAAAACCATTTTTCTATATTTATTAAATAAAATAATAATTTTTAGTAATTAAATGACTAAGGTAGCTAGTTTGACCTCAATTTAATCCATGTTCCATTTGATTTCTGGGATTGTATTTGCTTTAATGTTGTAGTATACATGTAATACCACAACATTCAATCGATTACATGACCAAACTATAACTAAGCTGAGAGATTAAAGCTTCAAAAAACTTGTCAGAAGCTGTTCTTCATTTCTGGGTTTTCCAGAAATGAAGAACAGTTCAAGATGTTCACTTTTGATCCTCATAACATGAAATCTGGGCTTTCTTTGTACGATATAAAGGTTCAATCATGAAGTAAGGATGTCAAGGTACACGTATACAACCTTAAACTAGTTTATCATCAACACATTAAAGAGATCTAGGGCAGTCAAACTCTAACAGAAAACATGTTCTTAAACAAATCTGGGTTTTCCAGATTGTTCATCCGGCTGGTGGTCAACGGTGGTTTGACCTTGCATAACTTTGATCCAGTGCATGATCTGGTGGGTCTAATGGCTTAGATGTGTAGTTCTCATGTCATACTACCAAAATCAAACACTAACATGGTCAGTAACATTAACAGTAGCAAGATCTGTGGTCTACAAAAACACCGTCAGAAAAATCTGGGTTTCTAGGTTACCCAGAAACTAGATTTCGTGAACGGTCAACGGGTTTTGACCATAAATAACGCTTAATCTACACTTGATATGGACTTGATACAAGTTCCAAATCAAAGACCTTATAACATATAACAAGTACAAACATTTAAAACACTAAAAACATTTACAGAGACAGATCTAGGAGACCTGACATTTGATTGTCAAACAACATTTCAAAGTTTTTCCATATTTTTCAAAACTTCAAAATCGTGCATCTAGATGTTATAGATCCATGATACAACAACCCAGATCATTAAAAGATACCCTATAACACATATCTAACAAATCATTAACTAAATCTAACATCAGATCATAAAATTTTAAGATTTAGGGTTTTTATACCTTATTCAAGCTTGATCTTGATTCTGATCCTCATGATCTGATCATGACTTACTATGGATCATATAAGGGACTGAATCACTTCAAATTTTCGTGGGTCTAGAGAGAGAAAGGGTTGTTTGACAATTTGATAGCAAAATAGCAAAATTTATGAACTTTCTCTCTCTTCAATTATTTATAAACTTGATACAATGAATCTATATGATGTAAGGGGCTAAGATTGCTGAGATTTTTAGCATGTGGTTGATCTATGGTAGTTGACTTGCCAATATATGGCAAGAGTCACTCACTTCCCTCCCATAATGCACAAAGGATAAATTAGACTTTGAGCTTCCATTATTAAGGGCATTTTAGTAACTTGAACAAACCTTTAGGGTTTGACCCTTAGGATTTAACCCTTAGGGTTAAAACCTAAGGTTTTAAAAATAAACTTTCTAGGATTTTTGATTTAGGTTTTAGAATAGAAATTTAATATTTTTAAATTATAATTAGGATTATCTAATTATTTAAAGATTTCCTAATCATAAATTCATGTTTGCGAATTAGGATTAATATTTTCTAATTAAAATTGCTAATTTAGCAATTAGGTTCATAATTGTACACTAGGGTTTATAATCCAAGAATTAGGGTTTTTAAATTATTAGAAAATCTAAATAATCATTAGGGTTATCCCTAATTAGGTTTGTAATTAAAATACATAAACCTTATACATAACATTTAAATTACCTTAACCACAACATTTTTCTGATTGAAACCACAACGTTTTTTCCGCGTTATCTATTTACTGTTTTGTAGTAGTGTCAAATTCCTAAAACTAAAATTAGGGTTTCCAAAATAGGTTTCTTATCAGTCGTTAGGGTTTTCTAACTGAACGTTGACGTTCTTAGTATAATAGTAGGGTTTGCCACTAATAAGGGTTATCTGGTCAAACCTTGACCCTCAACCACTTAACATATACACTTATTCACTTAATCCTGAATAATTCACCTCAAAAAAAAAAAAAATTTAAATCCAAAAAATTTCTTTCTAGAAATGTCAAATCCAAACACTTATTTTCTGTCTAGGTTTATTATTTAACCTTTATTTAATATTTTAAGCTTTAATTATTTTTTCTAAATTCTCGGGTCGTCACATAAGCTAAGGCTAATAATCTTACTCAATAAAAGAAGTGAGTTAATGAACGTGCATGATTAATAATGAGTTGAGGAATAAAACTTGCTAAACATAAGAATAACAGAATTTAGGAACTTACGTAGTTAGAACAACATTAAAGATAGGAACCATTCTCAAAGTAAGAGTTAGGTTGAAGAGTTTGCATGAACATAACCAAGTTAGAATAGATATGTAAGTAGATTTAGGAACTTGCTAAATGCATCAATAAGGTTTAAGCACTTGCACAATTGTAAAAGTAGAGTTAGAGAACTTGTCTCGTGCGTAGGTTAAACAATCACTACTCACGTTCACCCCAAGTCCTACACATACCATATGTATTGACAATACACATTAGTTACACTAATATTAGCTTCAAGAGTTTCTTTCCCACATTTAGAGTAGCTCACTAACTAAGTTTAAGTTTAAACAACATCACATCTTTTTCATGAACATCACATTTTAGCTCTATTACAATCAATTAAATTTCCATGCCATTACACCATATACACATAACAACTTAATATAACATCCTATTACATATTCAACATGTTATCATTAGGTTATACTAGTACACAAAGGATTGTATTTGCATTCACGCATCCCGACGCCCTCTGATTGCCTCCAAATGCACAACATTCCTAAAGATGGCCATTTTGACCCTTCATAACGACATCAAATTGAAAAACATCAAGCATAATGGTTATAGGCCTATTCGTCCTCGTTCCGAATCATCTTGAATCGCATCAATCAAAGTTCGTATGAAAACTTTATGCTAATTTTAGTAAAACATGTCTGGTCAGTTTTTTCCAAAATTAGGCTAGACAGACTACCCCCGCCGAGGCGAGGGAGGGGGTAGTCTGCCACTGATAACGGTTATCTGGTTAACCCTTGACCCTCAACCACATACTTAACAAATAAATAACCTTATACATAGAACATATACACTTATTCACTTAATCCGGAATAATTCACCTCAAAAAATAATTTAAAATCCAAAAAATTTCTTTCTAGAAATGTCAAATCCAAACACTTATTTTCTGTCTAGGTTTATTATTTAACCTTTAAATAATATTTTAAGCTTTAATTATTTTTTCTAAATGCTCGGGTCATCACATAAGCTAAGGCTAATAATCTTACTCAATAAAAGAAGTGAGTTAATGAACGTGCATAATTAATAATGAGTTGAGGAATAAAACTTGCTCAACATAAGAATAACAAAATTTAGGAACTTGCGTAGTTAGAACAACATTAAAGATAGGAACCATTCTCAAAGTAAGAGTTAGGTTGAAGAGTTTGCATGAACATAACCAAGTTAGAATAGATATATAAGTAGATTTAGGAACTTGCTCAATGCATCAATAAGGTTTAAGCACTTGCACAATTGTAAAAGTAGAGTTAGTGAACTTGTCTCGTGCGTAGGTTAAACAATCACTACTCACGTTCACCCCATGTCCTACACATACCATATGTATTGACAATACACATTAGTTACACTAATATTAGCTTCAAGAGTTTCTTTTCCACTTTTAGTATAGCTCACTAAATAAGTTTAAGTTTAAACAACATCACATCTTTTTCATGAACATTACATTTTAGCTTTATTACAATCAATTAAATTGCCATGCCATTACACCATATACACATAACAACTTAATATAATATCATATTACATATTCAACATGTTATCATTTGGTTATACTAGTACACAAAGTAATGCACTTGCATTCGCGCATCCCGACGCCCTCTGATTGCCTCTAAATGCACAACAGTCCTAAAGATGGCCATTTTGACCCTTCATAATGACATCAAATTGAAAAACATCAAGAATAAAGGTTATAGGCCTATTCGTCCTCGTTCCGGATCATCTTGAATAGGATCAATCGGAGTTTGTATGAAAATGATATGCTAATTTTAGTAAAACATGTCTGGTCAGTTTTTTTCCAAAATTAGGCTAGACAGACTACCCCCCCGAGGGAGGGGGTAGTCTGCCACTGATAAGGGTTATCTGGTTAACCCTTGACCCTCAACCACATACTTAACAAATAAATAACCTTATACACAGAACATATACACTTATTCACTTAATCCTGAATAATTCATGTCAAAAAAAAAATTTTAATCCAAAAAATTTCTTTCCAGAAATGTCAAATCCAAACACTTATTTTCTGTCTAGGTTTATTATTTAACCTTTAAATAATATTTTAAGCTTTAATTATTTTTTCTAAATTCTCGTGTCATCACATAAGCTAAGGCTAATATTCTTACTAAATAAAAGAAGTAAGTTAATGAACGTGCATAATTAATAATGAGTTGAGGAATAAAACTTGCTCAACATAAGAATAACATAATTTAGGAACTTACGTAGTTAGAACAACATTAAAGATAGGAACCATTCTCAAAGTAAGAGTTAGGTTGAAGAGTTTGCATGAACATAACCAAGTTAGAATAGATATATAAGTAGATTTAGGAACTTACTCAATGCATCAATAAGGTTTAAGCACTTGTACAATTGTAAAAGTAGAGTTAGAGAACTTGTCTCGTGCGTAGGTTAAACAATCACTACTCACATTCACCCCAAGTCCTACACATACCATATGTATTGACAATACACATTAGTTACACTAATATTAGCTTCAAGAGTTTCTTTCCCACTTTTAACATAGCTCACTAACTAAGTTTAAGTTTAAACAACATCACATCTTTTCTATGAACATCACATTTTAGCTCTATTACAATAAATTAAATTGCCATGCCATTACACCATATACACATAAAAACATAATATAACATCCTATTACATATTCAACATGTTATCATTAGGTTATACTAGTACACAAAGGATTTCACTTGCATTCGCGCATCCCGACGCCCTCTGATTGCCTCCAAATGCATAACAGTCCTAAAGATGGCCATTTTTACCCTTCATTACGACATCAAATTGAAAAACATCAAGAATAAAGGTTATAGGACTATTCGTCCTCGTTCCGAATCATCTTGAATCGTATCAATCAGAGTTCGTATGAAAACGTTATGCTCATTTTAGTAAAACATGTCTGGTCAGTTTTTTTTCCAAAATTAAGCTAGACAGACTACCCCCCACCCCCTACCCTCCACCCCCCGTCGGGGCTGGGGTTTTTTCACTAGGGGGGGCCCGCCGAGGCAGGGGTCTCTTCTGCGTTTTCACGACTTATGATCTAGAACACTACGGAAAGCCAAATTAGGCCTACAAACTCCTTTCTAACAACCATACCAACCTACCCAAGGTGTAATATGTAAGACCCCGAATTTATGAAATTAAAGTATTCAATTTTCTTATAATTATTATTTTATTTAGTAAATGATTAAATTGATAAAATGTTAAAATTAAGGGTGATATTTGAATTTTTTTGCAAAGTATACAAGTTGCTATAAAATATTCGTTTGGTCAGAGAATATTCTTTTTGTTAGGAAATATCCGTATGACGACACCATCATTGGTGAACCCCACAACGGAATAACTGTCGGAGTTAGAAAACGACAGAAATATTTGTTATAAAAATAACGGCGAAAGTTTTACTGTTAAACTGTTGAAATACCCGACGGTAAAAATACAGTAATACGTGTGGTTGCATAGTAGCACACGGTATTGATTATTGATGCTTACGTAAGAAGCCACTCATTTTACTGAATTATAGCTACAGTAATTGCTGCATAGTATCTCACGTTATTTGATTTAATTATTGTCATAGTATTAATATTTTATATTATTAAATCAATAATTGAGACGACAAAGTTATTTATATTATTATTTGCAATATTGACGATGTCTAGAAAGTTCTGTCGAGGAGAGGTTTGGTCACCTAATTGTGCGCCAATAGGGAGAAATCCTTATCGGAAAGCCCCCTCTTTCCTGGGAATGATCTAGTAGTTAAATATTGCGAGTTATAATATTAATGAATAATTGTTAATAGATTAAAAATGTGTTTATTAAAGATAAATAATTTTTGGTAAATATTTATTCAATTTTTGATATACATATAGGGATTGTTATGAGGCGTTTGTTGTAAGTTTGACTTAGTATTTCATGGGAAAATTTATTAATTTTCTGGACCGTCGATGGTGGTTTTAATAGATAATTAATCTGGACCGTCGATGGTGGTTTTAAAAGTAAATCAATCTGGACCGTCGATTGTGGTTTTAATAGTAATCAATATGAACTGTCCGTTCTAATAGTAAATCAATCTAGACCGTTAATGGATTAGTTACTATTTAGTCCATTCTCCTATAAATAGAAGCTTAATTCTTCTTTCATTCTCACCAATTCACTGAGATTCACAAGAGACACTATAGACAGAGAAACTATAGATGAAAGAAGAAGAAGAGATATCTCGCTACTTCATTATTTGCGATAAAGATCTTCTACTAAGGTAAGGGATATTATTTGTTGTATTCATAAGGAATATTATTTGTTGTATTCGTAAGGGGTATTATTTCTTTCATATTCATAAGCAATACTATTTTTCGTATTCATCCTTTAATATGTCGAAATAACTCATCTCACGCTGATTACGTCTTGTATATGGTGAAAATCCATTTGGCAGATTTCAGTATGTTATTTCTTTTCATATTCTTAAATCTAAACTTACTATGGTAAGTATTGCTTCTATAATTCTTAAAATTAGTGGAATATCCTTGAGTTTTGCGCTTCATCCAGTATCGTTTTATTAAAATATTGGTCTGAACTTTCTTATTAAATATCAATATTTTCACCCGGGGTATTATTCAAGGGTTACTATTCACCCAGTTACTATTCACTATAATATTATTCACTCGGGTATTCGATGCACTTTTCATGTCGAGGTACTATTCATGAGTTACTATTCATGGGTTACTATTCACCCGATTACTATTCACTCAAATATTGTTCACTCGGGTATTCGAGGCACTTGTCATGTCAGGGTACTATTCACGGGGTACTATTCTCAAAGTACTATTCACAAGGTACTATTCACCAAAAAATTTATTTCTTTTCTGTCCAAATTATTATTTTTGATACATGGATATTATTCTTGAATTTTACTCCACAAAGCAGTATCATGTTGACAATTTGGACATTATTAAATTCTGGATAAATTAAGTTATAAATCTTGAAAAATTTATCCTTTGCCTTCTTTTAATTGAATTTTTATATCATTGTCATCATCCTCATGCTTATATTGTGATAAAAATGATCTTTGGCTTACGTGCATAGATGAACTGTTGATTGGTATGATTATGACCAGGGATAATTAAGTATGATCATGACCATGCAAATTGTGATAAAAATTAAGTTTATGCAATTTATGCAACATCAGGCGAGAGTGATTCCCGTTCAAAATGCAGGTGGAAACACTGGCAACTCACAGATGGTCACTGCTAAGCAGTTCAAGGAGCTGGGATCACCAGAGTTTTTGGGAGAGCCAAAACCACTTAAGGCAGAGACGTGGATAAAGCATATCACCAAGATATTCAAAGTCTTGGGATGCTCCTAAGAGCAAAAGGTTCCTTTTGCCACCTTCATGTTGAGAGGAGATGCAGATTACTGGTGGGAATCAGTAAAAAGTACTCAGCCTGCCGCACTCAAAATGTCTTGGGAGAAGTTTCAAGAGTTGTTCAATGACAAGTACTTTCCCGAAAGTATTCGTCACATGAAAGAGGTGGAGTTTATCAAGTTGGAGCAAAAAAATATGACCGTGTCGCAGTATGAGGCTAAGTTTGCCAAGTTGTCCTAGTTCGCATCCCATTTAGTTGATAATGAGGAGAGAATGACGCGAATGTTTCTGTGAGGTTTGAGACCCGAAATACGTCAATACCTCATTTCTCACAAACTGTGTTTGTATTCAGATGTTGTAAATAGGGCTTAGTTATTAGAGCGCGATAATGAGTCAACCCAACCAAGAGAGAGCAGCCGTTAAGTCAATTATACCAATGGTAGCAGTCATCAAAGCGGTGACAACAAACATGGAGGGAATCAACATGCCAGAAATGGTAACCACTTCGGTGGTAATCATGGCCAAGATAATAGAAGAAATGATTCAAGTGGAAATTTTAAGAAGAGAAGATTTAACGATGACGGGAAGACATCGGCACTAGCACCAGCAACAAATTCTAGGGGAGGAGAACGACCGCCAGTTAGATGCTATAGATGTAGAGAGGAGGGACATATAGGTTCAAACTGTCCACAGCCTTCCAAGGTATTTTTTAGTTGTGGAAAAGACGGTCACATAGCTCAATTTTGTCCTGTAACGAAATCAAGTCCAGCTGGGACGGTGGCACGAAAGACGGATACGGACAAAACAAAGTCGGTGGTTTCAGGAAGAGCGTTTTTCGTGACTTCTCAAAAAGCGAGTAACCCAAACAAAGTTAGCACGGGTTAGTTAATTATAAATTCTGGCCAAGTCTATACCTTATTAGATACCGGTTCTAACCATTCTTTTATTTCTCCTACTTGTGCTCAACGTTTAAATTTAACTCTGGAGAAATTAGACTTTGACTTATTGGTTAAAACTCTGTTAGGAGAAACCTTTGTTACCTCCACTGTTTATAAATTTTGTTTGATTCAAATCAACACTTTCACATTACCTGTCGATCTTATCTCTTTGAAAATACTTGCATTCGATGTGATTTTACAAATTGGTTGGTTAACTACTCATCATGCAAAAATTAATTATTTTTGTAAGGTTGTTAGCTTTCATATTTCTAACCAACCTATTATGCGAATTCAAGCAACCAAACCATTAAAGTCAATCACTGTCATCTCAAGCCATAAAGCTATTCGTTTATTGAAAAACAGATGTCAAGCTTTCTTAGCCCATGTCAGGGATTTAAATAAAAATACGTCAGATTTGAATGATATTTCTATTGTTAATAAATTTCCTGATGTATTCCCTGAAGAACTTCCTGGCCTACCCCAGAGCGTGAAATCGAATTTTGTATCGACCTTGAACCCAATACAAAACCCTCAAATATTTTTTCACCCAAAACAAACGTAACATACACCGAAGACGTTGGCTCGAGCTGTTTAAGATTATGACCATACTATTCACTATCATCATGGAAGAGCAAACGTGGTAGCTGACGAGTTGAGTAGAAGATCGTATGCGGTTACGAGTGTGACATTGTTAACACAAAGACCCATTTTGTATGACTTACAAAAGATGGATATAGAGTTAAAGACTCCAAGAACCTACGTGAAGATAGTGAATGTAAGAGTAGAATCGACTTTAATCAATAAAGTTAAAGCTTCTTAAGCTACAGACTCAGAGCTGATGAATGTGAAGAAGAAGGTGCAAGAAGGCGTTATTCTAAAAGCAAGAATCGATGAAGAGACGAAATCTCAACCCTCGATTTTATTGGCCCATTTGAAATCTTCGATCGAGTAGGAACTGTGGCCTATAGACTTGCCTTACCTCCAAGTATGTCGCGTGTTCATAACGTTTTTCACGTATCAATGTTACGTAAATATGTGGACGACTCAAACCACATTATTTAATTAGAACTAGACGAGATAACAGAAGATTTAACGTATGAGGAGATACCTGTTAAAATCTTTGATAAGAAGAAACATATTCTATGCCCAAAGGTTATACCTCAAAGAGTTAGTATCTGATGAGGTATCCTCACCTCTTCGACATACTAGGTACGTACGTAAATTTTGAGGGCAAAATTGTATAGGGAGGGTAGATTGTAAGAACCCAAATTTATGAAATTAACGTATTCAATTTTCTTATAATTATTATTCTATTTAGTAAATGATTAAATTGATAAAAGGTTAAAATTAAGGATGATATTTGAATTTTTTTGCAAAGTATGCAAGTTGATATAAATTATTCGTTTGATCGGGGAATATTCTTTTTGTCAGGGAATATCTGTACGACGACACCATCATTGGTGAACCCCACAATGGAATAACTCTCAGAGTTAGAAAACGACAGAAATATTTGTTATAAAAATAATGGCGAAAGTTTTACTATTAAACTGTTAAAATACCCGGTGGTAAAAATACAGTAATGCATGTGGTTACATAGTAGCACACGGTATTGATTATTGATGCTTATGTAAGAAGCCACTCAGTTACTCAATTATAGCTATAGTAAATGCTCCATAGTATCTCATGTTATTTGATTCAATTATTGTCACAGTATTAATATTTTATACTATTAAATTAATAATTGAGATGACAAAGTTATTTATATTATTATTTGCAATATTGACGATGTCTAGAAAGTTCTGTCGAGGAGAGGTTTGGTCACCTAATTGCGCGCCAATAGGGAGAAATCCTTATCGAAAAGCCACCTCTTTCCTAGGAATGATCTGGTTGTTAAATATTGTGAGTTATAATATTAATGATGAATAATTGTTATTATTTTAAAAATGTGTTTATTAAAGATAAATAATTTGTGATAAATATTTATTCAATTTTTGATATAAATATAGGGATTGTTATGAGGCGTTTGTTATAAATTTGACTTAGTATTCCATGGGAAGATTTACTAATTTTATGGACAATCGATGGTGGTTTTAATAGATAATCAATCTGGACCGTCGGTGGTGGTTTTAAAAGTAAATCAATCTGGACCGTTGGTGGTGGTTTTAAAAGTAAATCAATCTGGACCATCGGTTGTGGTTTTAATAGTAATCAATATGAACCGTCCGTTTTAATAGTAAATCAATCTGGACCGTTCATGGATCAGTTACTATTTTGTCCATTCTCCTATAAATAGAAGCTTAATTCTTCTTTCATTCTCACCAATTCACTGAGATTCACAAGAGACACTATAGAGAGAGAAACTATAGAGAGCAAGAAGAAGAGTATTCTGCTACTTCACTGTTGTAGTATCCAGTCTTCTACAAAGGTAAGGTATATTATTTGTTGTATTCGTAAGGGATATTATTTGTTGTATTCATAAGGGGTATTATTTCTTTCGTATTCATAAGGAATACTATTTTTCGTATTCATCCTTTAATATGTCGAAATAACCTGTCTACGCGGATTACGTACCGTATGACAGGTGAAAATCCATTTTTAGTTTCGTATATTATTTCTTTTCGTATTCTTAAATCTAAACTTACTATGGTAAGTATTGCTTCTATAATTCTTGAAATTAGTGGAATATCCTTGAGTTTTGTGCTTCATCCAGTATCGTTTTATTGGAATATTGGTCTGAACTTTCTTATTAAATATCAATATTTTCACCTAGGGTACTATTCATGGGTTACTATTTACCTGGTTACTATTCACTATAATATTATTCACTCAGGTATTCGAGGCACTTTTCATGCTGGGGTACTATTCATAAGTTACTATTCACGAATTACTATTCACCCGATTACTATTCACTTAAATTTTGTTCACTCGAGTATTCGAGGCACTTTTCATGTCAGGGTACTATTCACGGGATACTATTCCCAAAGTACTATTTACAAGGTACTATTCACGGGATACTATTCATTGAAAAATTTATTGCTTTTCTGTCCAAATTATTTTTGATACATGGATATTATTCTTGAATTATACTCCACAAAGCAGTATCATGTTGACAATTTTGACATTATTAAATTCTGGATAAATTAAGTTATAAATTTCTTAAAAATTTATCCTTTGCTTTCTTTTAATTGAATTTTATATCATTGTCATCATCCTCATGATTATATTATGATAAAAGTCATCTTTCACTTACGTGCATAGATGAACTGTTGATTGGTATGATTATGACAAGGGATAATTCGGTATGATCATGACCATGCATTGATGATTACACGAATATTCTTGGCCCGTTGTGCAAGAATAATTTGTGGACGTGATACTAATGAATATCCTTGGCCCGTAGGGCAGGGATGATTCGATGATGTGATTCATTTATTAAGCTGAGTCCCAGCGATAAAGTTAATGATAAACTTTTTAAATCATAGAAGATAGTAGATATCATGCTCTACTTGACTCTTCTAATAGATTGCTTGTTCTGTTGTATTTAAACTTGTTGTCTATTATATTCTATAAGTTTAACATTGTTGAAGGCTAATGATAACTTATTCTGCATTATCTTAGTCATAATATTTCTTACTGGTCTAGTTGAGCTCATCCTTTTACTTCCATTGTTCTCTTCAGGAAATGAGAACGTAGCCGGAACTAGTCGGGGAACGGAGTGATGGTCCGAGATGGTATTATAGTAGTCCTCACTATTCTATAAAATAGTGTGCTAATAAATGTAATGAGGACTCCATTTGAGTTTGGATATTGTCTAGAAGACAATATTCGTGTAAAAACGCTCAGCTCATGTTGTATAATTAAGTTTGTAATTGTATTCAGTACCACGTATTTGGCGACCCAAGATGGTTGTTGTATACCTATTTTGGGGGCATCACGTAATATGTTTACAGAAACATAAATTAATGTTTCTAACACGTTTCTAATCACATAAATAACATAAACATCAATATTACAACCTTTAAATTTCACTATTTCTCTTATTTCCTCTTCTTTTGACATTCATAGCGAAATTCTTCACTGTGAATTTGTTTTACAACCAAATTAGTTGGTTCTAATTACATTATTTTTGTTTCTTCATGTATTTTCAAAATCAATAGTCAAATTATATGTTATACAAAGAATTAAACCTCAATTTTACTTTAAACTAAGCCTTATTCACATATATTCATACCAATTCACTGTAATATGATTTCCTTCGTAAATAAATACATAACATGAATCAATTTACTATAAGTCATCTATAAACTTATGAAAACAACTTTATAACAACCAATTATCATATAAAAACTATATGTAACAAATAATTCAACCATCACAAAGTTTAAAGAGGATTTTTGAATAGAAGAAAACTATAATTTTTTAAAAAATAAAAGAGTAAGATGATACCTTTGTTTTTGAAGATGATAGTTATCCTTTGATTATCAAGCTCCCTTCCCCAAAATTCTTCTCTCAAAATCACTCTAGAATTCTCCCAATTCTCTCTCAACTTTTCTTCTTCTTCTTTTCTTCTTCTTCTGAGTTCTTTCTATCTTACGTACATAAATTATAATGTATATGATATAATATATAATAATTGTATAATATAAATATATCTATTAACTGACATCAGTTATTTTATTTTTGAAACTCAAAAGCCATAAGGCTTGTTTAGCTAACTACCTTAAAATTAATCAATTAATCCTTATGCCGTGTTTGGTAAAACATATTTAAATTAAAGACTTAACATTCATTAAGCCTTGTTTGGAAATTAATCTCCCTTAACTTATTTTAATAACTCCTTTATAATATAGTTTATGGTCACACTTAATTTAATTAAATTTTAATATTCAATTTAATTAATTCTAATAACAATTTATTAAATTAATTTACCACATAAATCAATACAATAAAATTATAATTTTCTTTATAATTATAATTTTATTTAATAAAATTAACACATCATTTTAACTATAAATTCAAACTTAAATATCATTATAATAATTCATTTAATCATTATAAGCTCTCTAACTTAATTATTAATTTAAATTAGAATATTATCTCGTGATAATTAATTTCCTTAACTCATCAATTATTTATTTAACAAATAATTAACCAAATCAAATCAAATTAAACAAATATTTATTCAACAATAAACACATCCATTAAATATTTATATAATTCAATAAATATTTAAAAATTAAAATTTAAAATTCTAGATTGTTACATCCTACCCTCCTTACAAGGATTCTGTCCCAAGAATCATAACGTAAACAAATTATTCGTCACATTCTTCCCTCTTTACAAAGATTTTGTCCCCAGAATCGAAGACACGGATTAAACAAATAACTCAGGGTAATCTTTCATCATTTTATCTTCGAGTTCCCACGTAGCTTCTTCAGCATTGTAGTACACGAGGTATTACTTTATTCCTGAGTACATGTTCTCTCCTGTCAACTATCTGGATATGAACTTCTTCATAAGATAAGTCTTTATCAAACTACAATGGTTCGTACTCTATCACGTGCTTGTAATCGGGTTTATACGGTCGTAATACCGAAACATGAAAAATATTATGAATGTTTTCCAACTCTGGAGGTAGAGCTACCTCATAAGCCACTTCTCATACTTTTTGCAGCACTTCGAAGGGTCCAATAAACCTCGGGCTTAGCTTTTCCTTTTTACCAAAATGAATTTTCCCCTTCCAAGGAGAAACTTAATTTTAAGAACACGAAATTTCCTACATTGAATTCATGATCTTGTCTGTGTTGATCAGCATACTTCTTCTATCTGTGTAGAACAACTACCAATCTTGTCCTGTTGAGTTTAACAACCTCAGCAGTTTGCTATACCAGTTATGGTCCTAATAGTTAACGCTCACCGACTTCATCCTAGCATAGTGGGGTTCTGTACTTTCTGCCATATAATGCTTCGTAAGGCGGCATGCCGATGCTTGCGTAGTAACTGTTGTTTTAGGCAAATTCCACCAGTGGTAAATGTTCATCCCAGCTCCCTTTGAAATCCATGATGTATGATCTACGCATATCTTACAACGTCTGGATTGTTCGTTCGCTTTGGCCATCTGTTTGCGGATGATATGTCAAACTCATTCTCAACTATGTTCCCATGTATTCTTATAGTCTCTTCCAGAAGTTTGACGTGAATCGCGAATCTCTATCTGATACAATTGACACTGGAACTCCATGTCTTGAAACGATTTCTTTAACGTACAACTTTTCCAACTGATCAAGATTGAATCTAATCTTTATTGGCAAAAATTTTGCTGATTTCGTTAATCTATCCACTATCCTTTCTGAGTAGTTGGAAGACCCACCACAAAATCCATTGTGATGTGTTCCCACTTCCATTTTGGTATTTCCAATGGTTGAAGTAATCCGCTTGGTTTTTGATGCTCGACCTTGACTCTTTGACATGTCAAGCATTTCACAACACATTCTGCGACATCTCTTTTCATGTTTAGCCACCAAAAGTGTCGTCGTAAATCTTGATACATCTTTGTACTTCCCGGGTGTATCGAATATCTCGAGGTATGAGCTTTGGTCAAGATTTCTTCTTTAATATCTGGTACTGCTGGAACCCAAATTCTTCCCTGGAATCTTAGTAACCCTTTGGTATCGATCTTATATTTCACTTCACCACTCTCAACCACTTTCTCTTTGATCTTTTCACATTCTTCATCTTGTAGTTGAGCATTCTTCACCTTGTCAACCGAAGTTGAACTAGCTTCTATCTGGAACAATCTTTCATCGGTTTCTTTTGGAAATTTGATTTCCAACTATAGTCTTTCCATTGCTGAAATAAGCTCCTCCTGGTTGGTTAACAATATCAACTTCTCACAAACCTTCCTACTAAAGGCATCTACAACCACGTTTGCTTTTCCTAGATGATAAAAGATCTCGCAATCATAATTTTTTTATTAATTCCATCCATCTCCTTTGACGCATGTTTAGGTCCTTCTGTGTGAAAATATACTTCAGACTCTTATAGTCTGTGTATATCTAACACTTCTCTCCATAGAGATAGTGTATCCATATCTTCAGAGCAAACACTACTGCCGCCAACTCTAAATCATAAGTCGGATACCCTTTCTCGTAGTCTTTCAATTGCCTCGATGCATACGTAATGACTTTGCCATTTTACATAAGGACACAACCTAATCCTTTATGTGAAGCATCACTATACACCACAAAGTTTCCTGTATTATCTGGTAATGACAACACAGGTGCCGCACTGAGCCTCTTCTTCAATTCCTTAAAACTCTCTTCGCATTTTTCCGTCCAAACAAATTTTATAGATTTTCTCGTCAAATTTATCAACGAAGTGGCAATCTTGGAAAAATCTTGAATAAACCGCTTATAATAACCGGCCAGTCCCAAGAAACTCCTCACCTCCGAAGGCATCCTTGGTTGTTCTCAACTGATTACGGCATCAACTTTTGATGGATCCACTGAAATCCCATCTTTGTCAATCACATGCCCAAGAAATTGTACACGTTCCATCCAAAATTCACATTTAGAGAATTTTGCATATAACTTTTCTTTTCTTAGTGTCTCCAGCGTTAGACGTAAGTGTTCCACGTGTTCTTCTTAAGATTTTGAAGTACACCAGGATGTCATCAATGAATACAACCACAAACTTATCTAAGAATGGTTTAAACACCCTGTTCATCAAATCCATGAATGCAGCAGGGGCATTTGTCAATCCGAAAGACATCACCAAAAAATTTTAATGTCCATACCAAGTTCAGAATGCCGTCTTCGGTACATCCTCCTTCCTTACTTTTAGTTGATGATACCCACTTCTCAAATCTATTTTCAAGAAATATCTAGCACCCTTCAATTGATCAAACAAGTCATCTATTCTTGGCAATGGATATTTATTCTTAATAGTGACTTTGTTTAATTCCCTATAATTAATGCAAAGACGCATTGACCCGTCCTTCTTCTTCACGAATAACACTGGTGCTCCCCACGATGACACAGTCAACTGAATGTACTTCTTGTCTAACAACTCCTGCAATTATACCATCAGTTCCTTTATTTTTACTGGAGCCATCCTGTACGGGGCCTTCGATATCAGAGCGGTTCCTCGCGCTAAGTCGATCACGAACTCAATCTCTCAGTCAGGCGGATGTCCTGGAAAATCTTCCGAAAACACGTCTATAATGTCCCTAAACACTAGTATGTCCTCCAGTTTCACACCCTTCTTCTTTTGAGTATCAACTATGTAAGCTAAGTATCCCACACAGCCTTGTCTCAATAACTTCTTGGCCTGCATAACCATCAGACACCTTGCTTGTTTAGGCGATTTGCTACTATAGAAAACTACATTTGACGGAGTCATAAGGTTAACACATTTCTTTTGGCAATCAATTATCGCTCCATAATTGAACATCCAATCCATTCCCAAAATAACATCAAACTCTCCATGTTTTATCGAAATTAAATCTACCATCATAACATTTCCCTTAATGTTCACCCTACAATTCTTCTATACGAACCTAACAGGAATCACTTCCTTATTCAAAATTTCTATGTTTAAAGGGAAATTCAATTCTTCGCTAGGCAATCCTAACCTCTTAGCAATTTCATCAGATATAAATGAGCAAGTAGCACTCGAATCAAATAATACATAAGCATCAATATCATTGATTGGGATAATACCTGACATAACATCTTTTGATTGCATTGCATCCTGCACTGTCATGTTGAAGGTTCTGGCTGTGGGTCTATTGGATGACGTTGGTCCCGCAATGGTCAATGTACCTCCACTGTTACCTCCCTTGTTTCCCGTCGTCTCTTCAACTTTCTTCTTAGGGCACTCAGGAGCAAATTTATCCTTTGACCCGCATGTATAGGAAACATTCTTCTTGGGTTGACTGCAATTTGGGGCAATGTGACCCTCCTTGCCACAGTTAAAGCATACATGCTTCCCCCTTAAGCACACACCTGCGTGAAACTTTCCGCATGTAGCACATGCTTCAAACTTTTTCTTTTGCTGGTTACCCTGCTGGTTTCCAGAACCCACATTTTCATTCCATTTCCTCTTCAGGTTATTGCTACAATTTCCACCACTACCACCACCATTCTTACCTTCACCCTCGTTCTTCTTTTTTCTTTGTTCTTGATTGTACTTTATCACAACCTCACCTCCACCCTTAGCGAGAATTGCCTTCTCAAGTACCACTGTGAATGTCTTCAGCTGGAATAGGTAGACCCTACTGTATAACCAGGGTTTCAATCCCTGCTCAAACCTCCTAGCCTTGCGCTCATCTGTGTTGACTTGATATGGCACAAAACTTGCCAATTCGTTAAATTTTGCAGCATACTCCGATACCGTCATTGATCCATGCTTCAGCTCTAGAAACTGCACCTCCATCTAATTCTTCGAACTCTCTAGGAAATAAGTCTCAAAAAATATCTCCTTAAACCAATCCCAAGTCATCACTCCTTGTCCTCCTCTAGTTTTATTGGCTTGCCACCAATAACTAGCTTCTGCTTTCAACATAAATGTTGCAAAAGCAATCTCCTAATTCTCACCAACCCTAGCTACCTCGAAGACTTTCTCTATCTCAATGATTCAGGTATGTGCCTCAACTGGATTCATGGACCCACGGAATTCTGGTAGTCCAACCGCCTTGAAGTCCTTAAATGTCACAGCTTGATTCTGTAGTTGATTCTGTAATGCACCCATCAGTAATGTCACTAGCTACTGAACTGGATTAGCTTCAGCATTGTTGTTATTGGTAGATCCCTCAGGGGTTCTTTGTCGGGGTTGACGTCTTGGAGGAATTTTCTATTAAAATATATTCATTAGATTATTACCCAATTCCTTTAAGTATTTCCTGCTTAACTTGCTCCCCATAACAGATCATCACATAACACATAACACTTTGAATAAAAAACAACTTTTATTCATTCATAATCTTTTAGGAAACATAAGAACAATAGCATCACCGCTATTTACATTACTTTCCTGAACTACTAAAGTTCCAGCATAACATCATCATCATATCCCATTGATTATATATCACTAGGGATTTACATTTTATTTATCATATTAATAATCGCATATCAGGTACATTCTCTACGATGTCCCACTAAGATGTTGCGTAGCCTTACGACGTTCTTCCTCCATAATTCGGAACATTATTCGACGATCTAATATGAACGATGGCAGCGTCTCGAACTGAATCGGATAACACATGACCCGATCTTGAGCTTGATTAATTGCAGTGTTGAAAACACTATTCATCTCTTCCATCTTGTTCTTCTTTACTTGTACATCTCTCTCTACTACCCTGGCTCGTTGAAAAACTTCCTCATATGCGTCTTCGGCTCTTGTCCTCTTCGCAGAGTCTTCTTTCAACTTCTTCTTCAGCTCTGTAATCTTATCTCTCATTTTTTCATTCTCTCCTTCAGTGTGGACCAGCTTCCCTTCGATATTATTCAGACGTTCATCTCGATCCTGGATCTCATTGTCCTTCTGCGCCACTGAGGTCTATTGTTCAGCTACTATCTCTCTGAACTCCACGACGATATCTTAAAGTTCCACATTGCGGTCGTATACTTCATCGTACATAAGGGAGGCAATCGAGTTAAGTGGAAGCTCTTCTTCCTCGTCATCCTCATCCTCATCTGACTGTAGCAGCTCAACGGGGTCCTCCTCGTCCATCTCTATCTCATCATCCTCATCAGGTAAACCCTCCTGTTAAACCATTGTGACCAACGAAGATGTTTCTCGTGGCAGTAGTTGTTCCCAAACCACCTGAATATCTCCACTAGGTACTTCATTTCCACGAGATTTGGTGTTCACTTGATAAAAACATGCATATCTAACTATCCAAACATAATAATGTTTAATAATAAACCTTCCCATTAAAGGGTTACATCAATAAATCCAATAAAATCTCCCAGGTTATCTAACCTTTAATTACAAACATCATATGCGGAAAATTAAATAATTACATCACAATAACAAAGTCTGACAATATTAAAAGTGATCATGTTTACATGTCTTCAATACTTGTTCATCTTTCATTTTCCTTTACTGGTGCTAGGAACATCGACCTTCTCAACTTTAGCTGTAATAGTTATATAAACAAGAGTGAGCAAACAATGTTCACTTCAAATGACAATGAATAAAACTTTATAACAATTGTCAAATAATAGGCTCAATAGAACTGAACAATATGCGCTATCAATGATAATCAAAATCTAAAATATGTATCTGAGGGTCATAAGACCATGAACTACGTCCATGGTTGTAAGTAATCTTTCAACTTAAACTTTAAAAGTCATTAGACTATAAGGACTCCTCGTACTTAGGGGGATCAGTCCTTCGTACAATGTATTTTGCATAAACATTTAAACGCTTACGCGTAAATAATCCCCTATAATAGGGTTGTTCATCTCAGTTTTAACACATGAGTTCGCACCAAAGGAAGTTTGGTTTAGATAAGCTTCAAGGTAATTTAGAGTTCAACGAACTTTAACTAAGGATTAGTTGAATCAATATAGTTTAATATCACTTCAAGTGCTCGATAACAATATGATATGGAATAGTCATGAATTATAAGTGAATCAACATTATACATCGAAAATATGATTTACAAATGGACTAGAACAATAATAAGCTAAGGTTAATAATCTTACTCAATAAAAGAAGTGAGTTAATGAACGTGCATGATTAATAATGAGTTGAGGAATAAAAAATGCTCAACATAAGAATAACAGAATTTAGGAACTTGCGTAGTTAGAACAACATTAAAGATAGGAACCCTTCTCAAAGTAAGAGTTAGGTTAAAGAGTTTTCATGAACATAACCAAGTTAGAATAGATATATAAGCAGGTTTAGGAACTTGCTCAATGCATGAATAAGGTTTAAGCACTTGCACAATTGTAAAAGTAGAGTAAGAGAACATGCCTCGTGCGTAGGTTAAACAATAACTACTCACGTTCCCCACAAGTCCTACACATACCATATGTATTGATAATACACATTAGTTACACTAATATTAGCTTCAAGAGTTTCTTTCCCACTTTTAGTATAGCTCACTAACTAAGTTTAAGTTTAAACAACATCACATCTTTTCATGAACATTACATTTTAGCTCTATTACAATCAATTAAATTGTCATGCCATTGCACTATATACACATAACAACTTAATATAACATCATATTACATGCTCAACAAGTTATCATTAGGTTATACTAGTACACAAAGGATTACACTTGCATTCGCGCATCCCGACGCCCTCAGATTGAGTCCAAATGCACAATAGTCCTAAAGATGGACATTTTGACCCTTCCAAACGACATCAAATTGAAATACCTAGAGACAAAAAGTTATAGGCCTATTCGTCCTCGTTCCGAATCATCTTGAATCACATAAATCGCAGTTCGTATGAAAATGTTTTGCTCATTTTAGTAAAACATGTCCGGTCAGTTTTTTTTTCCAAAATTCGGCTAGACAGACTACCCCCCCCCCCCACTGGGGTGGGGGTTTTTGCACTAGGGGGACCCTCCGGAATAGGGGTCCCTTCTGCGTTTTCGCGACTTATGATCTAGAACACTACATAAAAGCCAAATTAGGCCTAAAAACTCTTTTCTAACAACCATACCAACCTACCAAAGGTGTATTATATTTACAAAAACATAAACTAATGTTTCTAACACGTTTCTAATCACATAAACAACATAAACATCAAGATTACAACCTTTAAATTTTATTATTTCTCTTATTTCCTCTTCTTTTGACATTCATAGCGAAATTCTTCACTATGAATTCGTTTTACAACTAAAATAGTTGGTTCTAATTACATTGTTTTCGTTTCTTCATGTACTTTCAAAATCAATAGTCAAATTATATGTTATACAAAGAATTAAATCTCTATTTTACTTTAAACTAAGCCCTATTCATATATATTCATACCAATTCACCGTAATATGATTTCCTTCATAAATAAATATATAACATGAATCAATTTACTATAACTCATCTATAAACTTATGAAAACAGCTTTATAACAACCAATTATCATATAAGAACTATATATAACAAATAATTCAACCCTCACAAAGTTTTACAGAGGATTTTTGAATAGAAGAAAACTACAATTTTTAAAAAAATAAAAGAGTAAGATGATACCTTTGTTTTTGAAGATGATAGTTATCCTTTGATTATCAAGCTTTCTTCCCCAAAATTCTTCTCTCAAAATCTCTCTAGAATTCTCCCAATTCTCTCTCAACTTTTATTCTTCTTTTTTTCTTCTTCTTCTGAGTTCTTTCTATCTTACGTACATAAATTATAATGTATATGATATAATATGTAATAATTATATAATATAAATATATCTATTAACTGACATCAATTATTTTATTTTTGAAACTCAAAAGCCACAAGGCTTGTTTGGCTAACTACCTTAAAATTAACCAATTAATCCTTATGTCTTGTTTGGTAAAACATATTTAAATTAAAGACTTAACATTCAGTAAGCCTTGTTTGGTAAAAATGAATTAACCTCCCTTAACTTATTTTAATAACTCCTTTATAATATAGTTTGTGGTCACACTTAATTTAATTAAATTTTAATATTCAATTTAATTAATTCTAATAATAATTTATTAAATAAGTTTACCACATAAATCAATATAACAATATTATAATTTTCTTTATAATTATAATTTTATTTAATAAATT
Source organism: Panax quinquefolius (assembly GCA_020205615.1). NCBI lineage: Eukaryota > Viridiplantae > Streptophyta > Magnoliopsida > Apiales > Araliaceae > Panax > Panax quinquefolius. Next base: position 90,977,535 of record CM035156.1, on the reverse strand, counting down.
AACACATCATTTTAGTTATAAATTCAAACTAAAATATCATTATAATAATTCATTTAATCATTATAAGCTCTCTAACTTAATTATTAATTTAAATTAGAATATTATCTCATCATAATTAATTTTCCTAACTCATTAATTATTTATTTAACAAATAATTAACCAAATCAAATCAAATCAAATTAAACAAATATTTATTCAACAATAAACACATCCATTAAATATTGATATAATTTAATAAATATTTAAAAATTATAATTTAAAATTCTGGATTGTTACACTCAGAATGTGTGATGTATACCTATTTTGGGGGCCTCGCATAATTGAATGTTAAGTGTCAATTAGAGTGGAAGGTAATGAGAAGGAAAAGGAAGTTTAACGTAAATAAACCGAATGGTTAACAGGGAGCCCTTGTGACACCCCCAAATTTAGGTACTTCATTCCCACAATATTTGGTGTTCACTTTCCATTCATACATATCTATCTACCCAAATAAAACAAAATTAAACCACAATCCTCCCTTTAAATAGGGTTACATCATTAAATTCAAAAACATCCTAGGTTGTCTAACCTTTAAACATCATAAAAGTGCGGAAATAAAATTATAACATCGCGTCATTATTTAAAAGTCTATGATCATCACAATAAATAAAATTACAAGTCTGAATCACTTGTACATTTTTCCCTTTACTTTGCTAGTTGAAGGCTCATCTACCTTCTCAACTTTAGTTGCAATAATAATATTTATGCAAGTAATCTTTCAACTTTAACTTTAGCAGTCATAAGACTATAAGGACTCCTCGTACTTAGGGGGATCAGCCCTTCGTACAATGTATTGTGCACAAACATTTTAACGCTAATCGTAAATTATCCCTTAATAATAATAGGGTTGTTCATCTCAGTATTTAGAGTACAAGTCCGCACCAAAGAAAGTTTGGTTTGGATAAGCTTTCAAGGGTAATTTGAAGTTTAACGAACATCAACTAGAGGACTAGTTGAATCAATAGTGTTTAATAACACAACAGTTGATCAATAATAACATAATATGGAACAACAAATAAGTTTAAGCGAACTAACTATATCTTGAACTCATGCTTAGAAACAACTACAAAGCATAAGTATTGAATGACAATAAACCTTGCTTGAATAAAATTAAACTAGGACAATGAATTATTGAATATACATTAAGTAATAACAAGCTAAAAATAAAGTTTGCTCATTATGAGAATGGCCTGTGTCAAGTAAATGAACTAAGATAGTTCAACATTAGAAATTAGAATTCAAGAAAATTGCATTCATAGTACATGAAGGACAATAAAGAAACTTGTCTAACAATAAACAAGTTAGAATACATCAATAAATATTGGAATTCAAAACTTGTTCGAAAAAAGTTTGTCATAGCTAGCTTGTTCAAATAATGATTAAGAATACAAGAATTCGATTAATGAAAGGTTAAAGTAAGAAACTTGCTCAATGTAAATATAGAGTTAGAAAACTTACTCAATGTAAAAAGAAAAGTTTAGAAACTTGCCTCGAGCGTAAGCTATAATTTTAAACTCACGTTCACCTACACATAGGTTTATAACCACAATACCTATTAGATATGCTAACATACCACAACATGTACATTTCCAACTAAACTTATCATTTTAGCACAAGTCTTATGCTACCATTTACATTTCAGAATTCCTAAATGTTAACATCACAACACTTAACTAACCTTCATTGTATAAACTATGTTATAACATAGCACGTTCATGACTTATAAATCATTTTCACAACTTTGAATTTACAATCCACATAACACGACACTGTTTAACCTTGTTGTTACATGGTTCTCACATTAACCTAACATTAAGCTAAGTTACACTGAACAACCAAAGTCTGCAGAATTAGCAGACTTCATTGTTCGAGATCGGGCATCATGCAACTGCTTTAGCCGCCCAGCTTTTATATTGCTTATCGCGCTTGGCACGCTGCAAGGGGTCATGTGTATGCTATTTATTTACCAATTCAGTTTTTGCGTAATATGGTTACGACACTTTTCTTAAGCCAACTAACACGAATTTGACCCACTAAACAGTAAAATTAACACAAACAATTGATATAAAACTATTACAAATATGTTTGCTAACATATTCAAACAATTACAACAATTTAACAATAACTTAAGCTAATTTAATTCTCAAATTCCATATTTTCATATGAAAACTTCATTTTGGACATCTCTTACAAAAATCATCACTGTCATCTCTATACTTGGCCAAATTGCTTCGTTCAAATTACGTTATGCTCGTTTCTTAATGAACTAACATATACAAGACTCAATTTATAGTTTTACATATAGTTTGACCACTAAAATTGGTACATTTCATGAACCATGTGAAAATTACATATACTGTCAAACGAAATTAGCATACAAATTCTTGCTTAAACATAAACTTTAATAATTATAAACACATATACTCACAATTATCAGTTATTTATATCATCAATTCAACAATTTGAATTCACAAAGTACATGAAATTTTGCTGTAAACTCATATACATGTATATACATATATATAATACCAAAATTGTGAACATACCTTAAAATGGTCGAACAATTCTTGCTAAACTCACTGGAATTGTCGTGAAATCCTTAAACTTCCTCTCAATCTCTCTCAACTCTCTGTAATCTCTAGGCCAACAAATAACCAATTGATAATACTATGCGTAAACCAATATAAACTGATATAGCCATAATAACTATACTAAATATATAAGTTACCAACTAATAAACGTATAGTTTTAAATATATTATATTTATTATTTAATCTATTTTATTTATTTTATTTAAATTCAAAAATTAGAAATCCAAAAGCAATAAGGCTTTGTTTGGCAAAACCCTTCAAATTTTAAAGACTTAATACATTTAAGCCTTGTTTGGCAAAACTAAATTAAACTCCTTTAATTTATTTTAATAAACAATTTAATTTATAATTTATAATTACATCCTATTTATTTGGATTTCTATATCCAACATTAACCCATTAAATTAATCACATACCATATTTTAATTAAATACACAATTTTAACAAATATTACAAAATTATAATTTTCATTATAACTTTATTTAACGATTTAATATACCATCTAAATTATTAAATCAACACAACAATATAACATCTCATTTTATATTACAACTCTCTAAATTATAAATTAATTTAATTTAGAAAATTCTCTAATAAATTTAGATTCAACAATCATCACATCAATAAAATATTTATTTCATCAATTCAACAATAGACACATCAAATAAATATTTATATTATTCAATAAATATTTAATATTATAATTTGAAATTTCGGATCGTTACATCCTTCCCTCTTTACAAGGATTTTGTCCCCAAAATCACAATTCAAACAATCAAAACGTCACATTCTCCCCTACTAACAAAGATTCTATCCCCAGAATTTAAGACAGAGACTAAATAAATAACTTAAGGTAATTCTTCATTATTTCTGCTTTGAGTTCCCACGTAGCCTCTTCGACATTGTGGTTCCTCCATATCACCTTTACAGAAGGTATCACTTTATTCCTGAGCACTTGTTCTTTCCTGTCGACTATCTGGATAGGAATCTCTTCATAAGAAAAATCTTTACTGAATTGCAATGGTTCATACTCGATCACAAGTTTATAATCGGGTTTATATGGTCGCAACACCGACACATGAAAAATGTTGTACACATGTTCTAACTCTAGAGGTAAAGTGACCGCATAAGCTACTTCTCCCACTTTTCGTAATATCTCGAAAGGTCCAATAAACCTTGGGTTAAGCTTTCCTTTCTTGCCAAAATGAATTTTCCCCTTCCAAGGAGAAACTTTCAGGAACACAAAATTTCCTGCTTCAAACTCACGATTTATTTATGTTGATCAAGATATTTTTTTCTCGTCGATCTTGAGCAGCCTACCTACCTTGCTCGATGAGTTCGACAACTTTAGCGATTCTGTCGTACCGCTTCGGGCCTAATAAGTTGACGTTCACCAACTTCATCTCAGCATAGTGGAGTTCTGCATTTTATGCCGTATAACGCCTCGTATGGCAGCATACAAATGCTTGTATGGTAACTGTTGTTATATGCAAATTCTACCAACGATAGATGATCATCCCAGTTTCCTTTAAAGTCCATGATGCACGCTTTGAGCATATCCTCTAACATTTGAATTATTCGTTCGCTTTGTCCATCGGTTTGTGGGTGATATACTGTACTCATCTTCAGTTACGTTCCCATGCATTCTTGTAGTCTCTTCCAGAAATTTAAAGTGAACCTCGGATCTCTGTCTGATACAATTGACACTGGAAATCCATGTCTTGAGACGATCTCTTTAACGTATAGCTTCGCCAACTGATTAAGATTAAATCGAATTTTTTTTGGCAAAAAGTGTGCAAATTTTGTCAATCTGTCAACTATCACCCATATCGCATCGTATCCTTTCTGAGTCGTTGGAAGACCTACCAAAAAATCCATTGTGATATGTTCCCATTTCTATTCTTGTATCTCCAACGGTTGAAGTAACCCGTTTGGTCGTTGATGCTCGACCTTCACTTTCTGACATGTCAAGCACTTTGCAACACATTTTGCAACGTCTCTTTTCATATTTGGCTACCAAAAATGTCACCATAAATCTTGATACATCTTTGTACTTCCAGGATGAATCGAATATCTTGAGTCATGTCAAGCACTTTGCAACACATTCTGTAACATCTCTTTTTATATTTGGCTACCAAAAATGCCACCGTAAATCTTGATACATCTTTGTACTTCCTGGATGAATCGAATATCTTGAGTTATGCGCTTCCGTCAAGATTTCTTCTTTATTATCCTGAACTGTTTGAACCCAAATTCGTCCCTCGAATCTTAGCATTCCCGCAGTATTGACCTGGTACTTCGCTTCTTTACCCTCAACCACACTTTCCTTTATTTTCTTGCATTCTTCATCCTGTAGATGAGCGTTCTTCACTTTGTCCACCAAAGTTGGACTAGCTTCCATTTGGAATAATTTTTCATCAGATTCTTCTAGAAATTTGAATTCCAACTCTAGCCTTACCGTTGCTGTAATAAGCTCCTCCTTATCGGTTAACAACATCAACTTTTCTCTGCCTTTCCTACTCAAGGCATCTGCAACCACATTAGCTTTGCCCAGATGATAAAAAATTTTGCAATCATAATCTTTTATCAATTCCATCCATCTTCTTTGATGCATGTTCAGGTCCTTCTATGTGAAAATATACTTCAGACTTTTATGGTCTGTGTAGATCTCACATTTCTCTCCATAAAGATAGTGTCTCCATATCTTCAGCGCAAACACAATCGCCGCCAACTCTAAATCATGAGTCGGATACCCTTTCTCGTAGTCTTTCAGTTGCCTTGATGCATATGCAATAACCTTGTCGTTCTGCATAAGGACACAACCCAATCCTTTGTGTGAAGCATCACTATACACCACAAAATTTCCTGTATTATCTGGTAATGACAACACAGGTGCCACACTGAGCCTCTTCTTCAATTCTCTAAAACTCTCTTCACATTTCTCCGTCCAAACAAATTTTACAGATTTTCTCGTCAAATTCGTCAACGGAGTGGAAATCTTGGAAAAATCCTGAATAAACCGTCTATAATATCATGCCAATCCCAAGAAACTTCTCACTTCTAATGGATTTCTTGGTTGTTCCCAATTTATCACAGCTTCGACTTTTGATGGATCCACTGAAATTCCATCCTCATCGATTACATGCCAAAGGAATTGTACACGTTCCAGCCAAAATTCACATTTAGAGAATTTCGCGTACAACTTTTCCTTTCTTAACGTCTCCAACGTCAGACGTAAGTGTTCCACGTGTTCTTCTTGAGTTTTGGAGTACACCAAAATATCATCGATAAATACCACCACAAACTTGTCTAAAAATGGTTTAAACACCCTGTTCATTAAATCCATGAACGCTGCAGGGGCATTTGTCAAACCAAAAGACATTACTAAAAATTCGTAATGTCCATACCGAGTTCAAAATGCCATCTTCGGTACATCCTCCTTCCTTACTTTCAGTTGGTGATACCCACTTCTCAAATCTATTTTTGAGAAATATCTAGCACCCTTCAATTGATCAAACAAGTCATCTATTCTTGGCAATGGATATTTGTTCTTAATAGTGACTTTGTTTAATTCCCTATAATCAATGCAAAGACGCATCGACCCATCCTTCTTCTTCATTTAATAACACCGGTGCTCTCTACGGTGATGACACTTCTGGTGAATGTACTTCTTATCCAACAGCTTCTTGTAGTTGCACCATTAGTTCTTTTTCATCTCTACCGAGCCATTCTCAGGGGCCTTCGATATCGGAGCGGTTCTCGGCGCTAAGTCGATCACGAACTCGATTTCTCTGTCGCAAAGAAGTCCCGCAAATCCTCCGAAAAACACATCTATTTAATTCCCTAACCACCGGTATCTCCTCCATTTCACACCCCTCTCATTTTGAGTATCGACTACGTAAGCTAAGTACCCTACACAATGCCTTTACTCAACAACTTCGCGCTGCATCATCATCGCCGACATTTCATTTGTCTCAAGCAATTTGCTACCATGAAAACTACCTTCGATTTTGAGTCATAAGGTTTACACACTTCTTTTGGCAATCAATTATTGCTCCATATTTGAATAACTAATCCATTCCCAATATCACGTCAAACTCTCCAAGTTTTATCGGGATTTATTCTATTGTCATAACATTCCCCTTAATGTTCAACTTACAATTCTTGTATACGAACCTAATAGGAATCACTTCCCTATTCGCAATTTCTATGTTTAAAGGGAAATTCAACTCTTCACTAGGTATTTCTAACCTCTTAGCAAATTCATCAGATATAAACGAGCAAGTAGCACCCGAATCAAATAATATATATGCATTTATATCATTGATTGGGATAATACCTGACATGACATCTTTTGATTGCAGACCGTCCCGCACCATCATGTCAAGGTTCCTTGTGGGCTTATTTATTAATGTTGGCCCAACAATAGTCAGCGCACCTCCACTAGCATTTCCCTTGCTTACATTTGTCTCACCAGATCTCTTCTTAGGGCATTCACAAGCAAAGTGATCCTTGGACTCGCACATGAAGTAAATGTTCTTCTTAGGTTGATTGTAATTTGGGGCGATGTGACCCTCTTGGCCACAGTTGAAGCATACTCGTTTTCCCATCAAGCACACACCTTTGTGAAACTTCCCACATGTAGCACATGCTTCAAACTTCTTATTTTACTGGTTTCCCTGCTGATTTCCAACTCCCAGATTTGCATTCCACTTCCTCTTTAAATTGTTGTTGCCATTTCCACCGTTACCACCACCACCATTCTTAGATTCACCTTCACTCTTTTTCTTCCTCTACTCTTGGTTGTATTTTTTTATAGCTTCGCCTCCACTCTCAGCGAGAATTGCTTTCTCCATTACCGCTGCAAACGTCTTCAGCTGGAACAAGGAGACCATACTGTACAACCAAGGCTTCAGTCCTTGTTCAAACCTCTCTTCCTCAAGGCTCATCTCAGGCCGACTTGATATGGCGCAAACCTCGCTAACTCGTTGAATCTTGCGGCATACTCAGACACCGACATCGTTCCCTGCTTCAGTTCCAAAAACTGCACTTCTAGCTGACTCTTCGAACTTTCTGGAAAATAGGTCTCAAAGAATATTTCTTTGAACCTTTCCCAAGTCATTACCCCTTGACCTCCTCGGGTTTTATTGGCTTGCCACCAATAACTAGCCTCTGCTTTCAACATGAATGTTGCAAAAGCAGTCTTTTGATTCTCCTCTACCCTAGCAACATCAAAAACTTTCTCTATTTCCATGATCCAGGTCTGTGCTTCAACCGGATTCATGGACCCACGGAATTCTGGTGGTCCAACCACCTTGAAATCCTTAAACGTTGTACCTTGATTTCGAGGTTGATTCTCGCAAAGCACCCATCAAGAACGCCACTAGTCGCCGAACTCGGGTTATCTTCCACACATTATTGTTGGTTCCTTTCAAGGTGGTTCTCTATCGGGGTGGTTGACGCCTGGAGGCATTTTTCGTTAAAATACACCCATTAGTCTATTATTCAACTTCTTTAAGTATTTTCTACTTAATTTGCACACTATATAAGATTATCATGTAACACATAACACTTTGAATAAAATAATAACTTTTATTCATTCATAATCTTTTAAAAACATCAAAACAATAGCATCACTGTTATTTACATTACTTTTCCTAAACTACAAAAGTTGCAGGATTACTTCATCATCATCACATCCCATTGATTATATCATACCCGGGATTTATATTTCATTTATTTTCTAATCACATATCAATTACATTTCCTACAATGTCCTACTAAGATACTGCGTAGCCTTACGATGCTCTTCCTCCATAATTCGAGTCATTGTTTGGCGATCTAAAATGTTTGATGGCAGCGTCTCAAACTGAATTGGATAACACATGACCCGATCTTCGAGCTCGATTGATCACGTGGTGTTGAATACGTTATTCATCTCTTCCATCTTCATCCTCTTTTGCTTCAGGCGTCTCTCTCTCGCCATTCCGCTCGTTGATAAGCTTTCTCATATGCATCTTCGCTCTCGCCTCTTTTGTAGATTCTTCTTTCAACTTGTTCTTCAACTCGCAATCTCTTCCATCATTCGCTTCGTTTCTCCTTCAGTGTGGACCAGCTTCTCTTCAACATTATGCAAACGTTCCTCTCAATCCTGGATCTCGTCATCTTTCTATGCCATCGAGGTCTGTTGTTCAGCTACTATCTCCTTTAACTCCTCGATGGTGTCTTGAAGTTCCACATTCATGATCATACACCTCATCGCATACATACGGGCAATACTATCGAGTTAAGTGGAAGCTCTTCCTCCTCTCATCCTCCTCCTCATCATTCATCTCTGTGGCGCATTTCAACGGGGTCCTCCTCGTCGCTCTCTATCTCATCATCCTCATCAGGTATTCTCTCCTGCTCAACTACTGTGACCAACGGAGTTATTTCCCGTGGCAGTAGTTGTTCCCAAATAACCTCAATATCTCGAGGCTCCTCATCTCTAGGCATCTGGGATCCTTCCTCCCTAGCCCGACCGATCCTCCTACATTAGCCATCCCACAACCAAATTTTAGTTTTTAATTACTAATCACTACTACTCGACACTCACGAGCACATAAGTTATAATCACATAAGCACATAAGTGTTTTATTACTTCTTCCTTAAAACTCGATAAGAGTTTATCATCACTATCTTTTCAAAGGTTACTTCCTAAGGCTTTTCCCCACCTAAGGTTCATAACCTAAAGCTTTGATACCAACTCGTGACACCCCAAATCTAGGTACTTCATTCCCACAAGATTTGGTGTTCACTTTCCATTCATTCATATCTATCTACCCAAATAAAATAATATTTAAACCATAATCCTCCCTTTAAATAGGGTTACATCATTAAATAAAAAAACATCCCAAAGTTGTCTAACCTTTAAACATCATAAAGTGCAAAATAAAATTATTACATCACATCATTATTTAAAAGTCTATGATCATCACAATAAATAAAAGTACAAGTCTGCATCACTTGTACATTTTTTCCTTTACTTTGCTAGTTGAAGGCTCATCTACCTTCTCAACTTTAGCTGCAATAATAATATTTATGCAAGAGTGAGCAAAATAATTGCTCACCGGATATAACAATGAATCAACAGAGAAGAATAATAATAATAATCGCCAAACTAATAGGCTCATCAAAACCGGAATAGTACTCTATCAATGATAATCGAAACTTGAATCCAAAATATGGAATATATATAACCGAGGGTCATAAGACCATGAACTATGTCCACAGTCAAGCAAGTAATCTTTCAACTTCAACTTTAATACCATAAGACTATAAGGACTCCTCGTACTTAGGGGGATCACCCTTCGATAATAATATATTGTGCACAAACATTTCAACGCTAAGTTTAAATTATCCCCTAATAATAATAGGGTTGTTCATCTCAAAGATTTAGAGTACAAGTCCGCACTCAAAGAAAGTTTGGTTTGGATAAGCTTTCAAGGGTAATTTGAAGTTTAACGAACATCAACTAGAGGACTAGTTGAATCAATAGTGTTTAATAACACAACAGTTGATCAATAATAACATAATATGGAACAATGAATAAGTGTTTAAGTTTAACTAACTATATCTTGAACTCATGCTTAGAAACAACTACAAAGCATAAGTATTGAATGACAATAAACCTTGCTTGAATAAAATTAAGCTAGGACTATGAATTATTGAATATACATTAAGTAATAGCAAGCTGAAAATAAAGCTTGCTCATTATGAGAATGGCTTGTGTCAAGTAAATGAACTAAGATAATTCAACATTAGAAATTAGAATTCAAGAAAATTGCATTCATAGTACATGAAGGACAATAAAGAAACTTGTCTAACAATAAACAAGTTAGAATACATCAATAAATATTGGAATTCAAAACTTGTTCGAATAAAGTTTAAGTCATAGCTAGCTTGTTCAAATAATGATTAAGAATACAAGAATTCGATTAATGAAAGGTTAAAGTAAGAAACTTGCTCAATGTAAATATAGAGTTAAAAAACTTTCTCAATGTAAAAAGAAAAGTTTAGAAATTTGCCTCGACCGTAAGCTATAATATTAAACTCACGTTCACCTACACATAGGTTTAAAACCACAATACCTATTAGATATGCTAACATACCACAACATGTACATTTCTAGATAAACTTATCATTTTAGCACAAGTCTTATGCTACCATTTACATTTCAGAATTCCCAAGTGTTAACATCACAACACTTAACTAACCTTCATTGTATAAACTAAGTAATAACATAACATGTTCATGACTTATAAATCATTTTTACAACTTTGAATTTACAATCCACATAACACGACTTTGTTTAACCTTGTTGTTACATGGTTTTCACATTAACCTAACAATAAGCTAAGTTACATTGAACGACCAAAGTCTGCAGAATTAGCAGATTTTCGCTATGAGAGAGATGGCATCGGCGCAATGCAATGCTTTTACTTTATATCTTGCTACTTCAAGGCTCACATGGTCACATTATATACCGCTAAGGTCTCATGCGTCGCGTAGCAATGCATAGATTCGATTTGCGAGAACATGGTTACGACACTTTTCTTAAGCCAACTAACACGAATTTGACCCACTTAACAGTAAAATTAACACAAACAATTGATATAAATCTATTACAAACATGTTTGCTAACATATTCAAACAATTACAATAATTTAACAACAACTTAAGCTAATTTAATTCTCAAATTCCATATTTTCATAAGAAAACTCCATTTTTGACATCTTTTGCAAAAATCATCACTGTAATCTCTATACTTGGCCAAATTGCTTTGTTCAAATTATGTTATGCTCATTTCTTAATGAACTAACATATACAAGACTCAATTTACAGTTTCACATACAGTTTGACCACTAAAATTGGTACTTTTCATGAACCATATAAAAATTACATATACTACCAAAATTTCTACTGTCAAACAAAATTAGCATACAAATTCTTGCTTAAACATAAACTCTAATCATTATAAACACATATACTCACAATTATCTGTTATTATATCATCAATTCAACAATTTGAATTCACAAAGTACATAAAATTTCGTTGTAAACTCATATACATGTATATAGGTATATATAATACCAAAATTGTGAACATACCTTCAAATGGTTGAACAATTCTAGTTAAACTCACCTTTGGAATTGTCGTGAAATCCTTAAACTTCTCTCAATCTCTCTCTCTCTCTCTCTCGTAATCTCTAATGCAATCAAATAGCAAATAACCAAATGATAATACTATAAGCGTAAACCAATATAAACTAATATAACCTTAATACCTATACTAAATATATATCGCCAACTAATAAACGTATATAATATAAATATATATATTTATTATTTAATTATTTTATTTATTTTATTTAAATTCAAAATTAGAAAATCCAAAAGCCATAAGGCTTTGTTTGGCAAAACCCTTTAAATTTTAAAGAATTAATATATTTAAGTCTTTATTTGGCAAAAAACTAAATTAAACTCCTTTAATTTATTTTAATAAACAATTTAGTTTATAATTTATAATTACATCCTATTTATTTAGATTTCTATATCCAACATTAACCCACTAAATTAATCACATACCATATTTTAATTAAATATACCATTTTAAGCAAATATCACAAAATTATAATTTTCATTATAATTTTTATTTAATAATTTAATATACCATCTAAATTATTAAATCAACACAACAATATAACATCTCATGTTATATTACAACTCTCTAAATTATAAATTAATTTAATTTAGAAAATTCTCTAATAAATTTAGATTCAACAACCATCACATCAATAAAATATTTATTTAATCAATTCAACAATAGACACATCAAATAAATATTTATATTATTCAATAAATATTTAATATTACAATTTGAAATTTCGGATCGTTACAGCCCTAACAAGATCTAAACATTTAAATGAACTTTGAGTGTCATCTAAGAAGAAAGGTAATGAGACATGAAGTGAAAGTTATCACAAACCAATTAAACATTTTGTATCGGTTAAAAGGAAGGATTATGACAAATAGAATAAAGTTTATATAAACGACTACTAAAAGTTGCTACGTGACTAATAGTTGGTGTGCATGGTTATTATATGTCATGTAGGATTCATGAAGTGCAGATAACTGTGAGCTATTTTTCTATAATTGGTAATCTACAGACCACAAAAGTCTTTCAATTTCTATTTGGTATGTGAACTTGATGATGAACTATTTTGAATCTGAATTAGAAAGAACATGATGTGTTACATATGTTGTAAGTATGAAATGTTAAAGTCAATTTATGACTACATTGATTAAGTTAATAATGTTGATTGAGTAAGGAACTCAATATTTATACTTGTTATGTGAACTGCAACATGTATGACATGTCAATTTAATGATTATGAGATGTATGTTGAGTGTGATGCCTCCAAAACAGGTATACATCACCCATCTTGAGTCGCTAAATACATGGTACAAAAATACAAATACAACTTAATAATACAACTGTCGTGTAAAATACGACAAAACATAAATTGAGAGTTTTAATAAAAATATTGTCATCTAGACAATATCCACACTCAATGGAGTACTCATTACATTTATTTCCACATTATTTAACAGAATAGTGAGGACTACTAATGCTATCATCTGGACCATCACTCCGTTCCCCGACTCGTCCCAGCTACATTCTTATTTCTTGAAGAGAACAGTGAAAGAAAGGGTGAGCTCAACTAGCCCAGTAAGAAATATTATGACTAAGATAATGCAGAATAAATTATCATTAGTTTTTAACAATGTTAAACTGATAAAATACAATAGACATCAAGTTTAACTGCAGCGGAATAAGCAATCCATTAGAAGAGTCAAGTAAAGCATGATATCTACTATCTTCTATGATTTAAAATGTTTTCATCAATTTTTATCGCTGATATTCAGCTTAATAAATAAACCACGTCATCTAATCATCTCTGTACCACGGGCCAAGGATATTCATTAAATCATTAATGGTCATGACTATACCGAATAATCCCTGGTTATAATCATACCAAAAATTGTCCATCAATGCATTACAGGCCACTGAGGACTTTTATCCCATCATCTATAACATTACGGGTCATGATTATACCGAATGATCCATGGTTATAATAATACCATTAAACAATTTATCTTGCACGTAAGCCAAAGATATACAACTGTAAAACCAATAATCAACAGTACATCTTACACGTAAGCCAAAGATATACAACTATAAAACCAATAATCAGCACGTAAGCCAAAGATATAAAACTGTAAAACCAATAATCAACAGTACATCTTGCACGTAAGCCAAAGATATTCAACTGTAAAATTATTTTTAGTGTGTAGCTAAAAAATTTAGCCCTATCATGCTTAACTCTAGAAATTCCAATATCTTGACACAATCTTATACATGTTAACGTGAGCCTCCAGTTTAAATTTTGTGGCCATCGGAGTTATAGAACTCGAATTATAGCCATTTTTGTAAGAAAATCACAAAAATTAAAATGGTCATAACTTGGTCATTTTAAGTCGAAATAAGCTCATTTTTGAACAGTAGATACTTTATACAATATATTTTCATGTCCCAAAAGCCGAAATTTATTTCACAAACTAAGTAGCCGAAAATGCCCTTTTAAATTTCAGGGCAGTAGCTTTTTGGTACTTTGCAGTTTTTGACTCCTTTGCTAAAATCTATCCACACGAAAATCTACAACACCTTTTCTAGTGACTCCACTTGGATAATTTAGAAAACTCATAGATCTAACTCTAGAACTTGACCACACTTAAAAATTCAAAATATAGTAGGAGCTATGGTCAATTGAATTTCATGTTCCATTTTCACAAAAATATGATTTTCAATCCTTTGTGATTTCTAAGAAACTTTCATGTTTTTGCATAATAACCAACATAACTCATCATAACACTTACTAATACTACATATACCCATGATTTTCATTAGTCCAATGCTTTTATTATGACTTTCCAGAATTGTTGAGGGTCAGAAAAATTACAAAACTGCAAATGAATTTTCACCAGCCATGCGGTAATCCACGTAGACAAATCATTTTCACAATTTAACAAGGAATGTATATAAAGGATCAGTCACCATACATGTGGTAATCCACATAGACAGGTTATTCCAATAGAATAATAAAGAATGGAATAACTGAAGAATTCACCATGCATGTGGTAATCCACATAGACATGTTATTCCCAACAGAATAATAAATAATGGAACCAGTGCGTGCGTAAACGTGAGCGATGTGATATTTCGACGAGAATAATAAATAATGGAACTAGGTCATGTGTAAATGCACAGATAGTATATTCAGATAGAATAATAAAGAAGCGGAACCGAAGTCGAGGCAAAATTACTTGCAAGCGTGAGGATATTCCAATGTAATAATAAAGAATGGAATAACAACAGAATTTCACCACGTATGACGCGGTGATAGATAAACGAGTTATTCTAGCGTAATAATAAAGAATGGAATAACAACAGAATTTCACCATGTATACTAGTGAGTCAGCGTATCTGATTATTCAACAGAATAATAAGGAATGGAATAACAATAGCTCTTTTCATGAATCTGAAAGAAATAATACCCCTTAGAGTACAACAAATAATATCCCATACCCTTAAGAAACTAGATATTGGAAAAGTGAGGTAGGAGACTTTCTTCTTCTTTCTCTCTATAATTTCTCTCTAGAGTTTCAATTGAATTAAGTAAGAAATAATGAAGGAATGAGCTTCTATTTATAGAAGAAGCTGAAAGTGGCTCTTGGTCTTAACAAAGGGTCAAAATGACTCTTGGTAATATTGAAGAGACAACTACTATTTCATGCGAAGTTAAGCAATTAACTCTTGGAACAATCAAGAGACAAGTAACTCTTGGAAATCTGAAGGGACAAATAACTCTTGGAAAACTGATGGGACAAATAACTCTTGGAAAACCAAAATGACAAGTTACTATTAAAACTTTAAACCAACGATATATATTTATTTACTATTATAATTTCAAACAACGGTCTGAAAAATTAGCCCATCTGATCATGGAATAATATTGTACCCAAAAATGATTTAGACCGAAAAGAAATATATTTTTTGCGTGAATAGTACCCCGTGAATAGTACTTCAGGAATAATAACCCCATGAATAGTACCCCGACACGAAAAGTGTCCTAAATACCCGAGTGAATAATACTAGAGTGAATAGTAATAGGGTGAATAGTAACCCATGAATAGTAATTCGTGAATGTATTTTAACACAAAAAGTGCCCCGAATACCCGATTAAACAATATAACCTCCAGACATCAATTATTATTGAAATAAATTTCGATTTCTACTAACACTAATAATTTCAACACAATGGAACTATCAAATTCATCTTTAATCAACACGAACTTATTCATCATTAATATTATAACTCACAATATTTAACAACCAGGTCGTTCCCAGGAAAGAGGGGGCTTTCAAATAAGGATTTCTCCTTATTGGCGCACAATTAGGTGACCAAACCTCTTATTGACATAACTTATAGACATTGTAAATATTACAATTTAATAATATGAACAAGTTTGTAGTCTCAATTATTGATTTAATAATATATCATATTATGTAGATGATACTGTGACAATAATCGAATCAATAATATGAGTGATATGATCGCGATGAATTTATGAAAGCAATAATTGAGTATAACCGAGTGACTTTTACGTAATCATCAATAACCAATATACCGTGTCGCTTATGCAACCACGCCGTACATTGTACTTTTACTACCGGGTAGTTCAAGCGTTTTTAACGGTAACACTTCTCGCCAAGTTATTTTTATAAAAGATAATTACGTCATTTTCTTACTATGATAATACTTCCGTTGTGGGTTCACCAATGATTGTGCCGTCGTACGGATATTCCCGATAAAAAGAATATTCCCCGACCAAACAAATATTTTATAACAACTTGCTTACTTTGCAAAATTTGTAAATATCACCCACAACTATAACATTATATCGAATCCACACCATAATATTAAAAAAAAATTTCAAGAAATCTAAATCTTTATTCATAAAATCTGGGCTCTCACAATCTCCTCTCCTTATGAAATTTTGCCCTTGTAATTTATATACATACCTGGTATGCCGAACAAAAGAGGATACCTTGACTTCATTTTAGATTCCAACTCTTGAGGTATAACCTTTGAGTGTTGAATACAATCCTTCTTATTCAAGATTTTAACATGTATCTCCTCATACGTTAAATCTTCTGCTATCTTGTCTAGTTCTAATTCAATAATATAGTTCAGGTTGTCCACATATTTACATAACATCGGTAAGTGATAAACGTTATGAACAAGCAACATATTTGGCGGTAAAATGAGTCTATACGCCACAGTTTGTAACATTCTAGAATTTTAATTATTATATTAAATATTTATTGAATTATTTCAATATTTAATGAATGTGTTTATTGTTGAATAAATAATTGTTCAAATTTGAATTGATGAGGTTAATTATTTGTTAAATAAATAATTAAGGAAAATTAATTATTTTGCTAATTTAATTTAATTATTAAGTTAGAGAATTTTGATTAATTGAATTACTATTCTTTTTATTGGAATTGTAATTAAAAAGGATGTGTTAGTTGATTAAATAAAGTTATAATTATATAGAAAATTATAATTTTGTGATATTGATTTATGTGTTAAAGTGATTTGATATATTGTTTTTAGAATTAATTTAATTAAGTTAATGTGTGACAAATAACCTTTTATAAAGGAGTTATTAAAATAACTTAAAAGAGTTTTAATTCGTTTTGGCCAAACAAGGCCTAATGCCTATTAAGTCTTTAATTTATTTGAGTTTTACCAAATAAGTGTGTAAGGTTAATGGGTTATTTTTTTAGTTAGTAACCAAACAAGCCTTATGGCTTTTGATTTCAAAATTCACATAAGCGATATCGATTATGTTTATAATTATATTATATAATTAATATATATAATATCTATATACGTTATTTTTAAGGCGTATATGTTAGAGGAGAGAGGTTAGAGAGAAGAAAGAAAACTCAGAGGAAGAAGAAGAAGAAAAGAAGAAGAGAAGAAGAAGAAAAGAAGAGAGAAAGAAAGGCTAGAGATTGGGGAAGGAGAGGCTTGAGAGAGAAATGAATAGCCATATCATCTTCTATCAAGGTATTCTCCAATTTCTTTTTAGTTTTAAAAGTCTAGTTTCTCTTCCCAAATTTTCTGTAGAATTTTTGTGTAAGCATGAGTTATTGTGTTATGTGGCTTTATATGACTTATTAATGATGTTAAAACGATTTTCATAAGTTATAATCTATGAATTGATGATATGTATGTAATTTGGGAAGAAAAATATTTTATAGTGAGTTTTGGTGATTATATATTGTCTAGTTAAAATAGAAATTATGGGTTGAATAGTTGTTTTATTGATAAATTGGCTTTTCAATTTGTTAGAGTATATATATACTTTGATAAAATGCTTTGAATTAATGGTTTTGGTTGTAAAACAAAATTATAGTGGTTGTTTTCTTCAAAAATATCAAAAAAGTGAGTTTTAGCCAAAAACAATGAAATTGGGTGTGTTAATTTTATTGTTTATGTTGTTATATGAGTAGAAACATGTTAGAAATCCTTGAATTATGTTTACATGAAGTTTTGTATGAATTATATGTAAATCAGTCTGTTAGAAACGAACTTGTAGGCCAAAATTGGCTTTTTCTGTCTTTTATTCTTGCAAAATTTATCGATCGAGGCTGCGATTTAGCGTCGCAACAAATGACCAATGATAGTAGTTTTTAGTCTTAGTCCAAAGACCACGCCATAGCAATGCGTGGCCTTGTAGCCTTATTCACACAGCATACAACATACATGCTCCATGCATCACATGACCACAATAAAAAGCGTGGCCATGGCATGAGTTAAGAGAATGGTCTCGACAAAGGTACTTTTTGTACACAAAATTTTAAGAAAAGATATGTGATGATAGTAGGACTGCTAAATGTTGATTTTAGTATATCTATACTATGAATAAGTATGTTATTAACGATTAAATTGTGTTATAACTCGATTATGTGATTAAAAATCCAATTTTAAATGATGAGCGTGCTTAGTTAGTTATGTTTGTAAGATGGTAATGACTAATTATGTCATGATGACATATGTTTATAGGATATTGTGATTCGTATTGATTTGGTTTAGCCTACAAGCAAGGCAAGTTCTCTAACTCTACTTTTGTAATTGAAATCAATTATTGTTCCCAATATAGTAATGCAAGTTTTCTAAACTTTCTTTTTACATTGAGCAAGTTCTTTAACTCTACTTTTAGAATTGTGCAATCGCTTAAATTTTCTTTGAGCAAGTTTTTCTAATCCTTTATTTTGTTGAACTAATTATGGTTTTCAATTCGATTATAATATAATGATGTAAGTTATTCTTGAGCAAGTTATTCTTGTATTTAACTTGTTGTTTAGCATGCAAATTTATATATTCTAATGTTGAACATTTTTATCAATCAAATTGTTATGCATGCTTAGTATTCAATTCTAATTAACCTTAGCTTAGTATTGTTCAAGCAAGGTGTTACAGTTATTCAAATTGTATGCTCTTAGATTATTCATAAAGCATGACTTTAGTTTACTATGATTGATTCAATCACGATTATTCTATAGTGAAATGTTCTTGGTTTCATTCAACTAATCCTTAGTTGATGTTCGATTTGAATTCAAATTACCTCGAAAGCTTATCCAAACCAAACTTCCTTTGAGTGCGGACTTGTACTCTAAATATCGAGATGAACAACCCTAATGTTATGATTAGGGGTTAACTTACGCATAGCGTTAAATGTTTGTGCACAATACATGGTACGAAGGGTTGATCCCCCTAAGTACGAGGAGTCCTTATAGTCTTATGACTATTAAAGTTGAAGGTTAAAGATTACTCGCAACTGTGGACATAGTTCATGGTCTTATGACCCTCAGCTATATTTATTCCACATTTTGGATTTTAGTTTTTGATTATTGATGATAGAGTACTATTCATTGTTGATGAGCCAATTATTGGCAATTATTGTTGCTATACTCTTGTTGATTCTATATTACATCCATTGTGCAATTGTTTTGCTCACTCTTGCATATTTTAAAACTCATTGCAGCTAAAGAAGAGAAGATAGATGAACCTTCGTCTAGCAAAGGAAAGGGAAAAATGTACAAGTGATGAAGACTTGTAATTTTTACTTTATACTTTTATTATGATGATCTTAGACTTGGTTTTAATGAAGTTTATTTAATTTCCGCATTTGAATGATTGTATTTAAAGGTTAGATATCCTGGGAGATTTTATTATGTAACCCTTTAATGGTAAAGGTTTTATTTTTCCAGTTTTATTGTGATTGAGTAGTTAGATATGAATGTTTGATTAAGTAAACACCAAATCCTGTGGAAATGAAGTACCTGGATTTGGGGGTGTCACAGATTGGTATCAAAGCTTTAGGTTATGAACCTTAGGTGGGGGCAACGCCTTAGGAAGTAACCTTCGAAAAGATAGTAATGATAAACTCTTACCAAGTTTTAAGGAAGAAGTAATAAAACACTTATGTGCTTATGTGTTTACAACTAATGTGCTCGTGAGAGTCGAGTAGTAATGATTGTAACTAAAACTTAAAAATCTTGTTGTCAGGATGACTAATGTTAGAGAACCCAGTCAGGCTAGGGAGGGAGGACCTCAGATGCCTAGAGAGGAGGAATCCCGTGACATTCAAGTGGTTTGGGAACAACTGCTTCCACGAGAGTCAACTCCGTCGCTCACAGTGGTCAAAAATGAGGATGATGAGATAGAGACAGACGATGAGAAAGATCCTGTGGAGATGCCACAGACTGATGAAGATGATGAGGAGGAAAGGATTCCACTTAACTTGATAGCTAGCCGTATATATGATGAAGTGCATGACCGCAACGTGGAACTTCAAGATACTATTGAGGAATTGCAAGAGATAGTAGCTGAACAACAGACTTCGTTGGCACAGAAGGACGATGAGATTCAGGATCGAGAAGGATGACTGAGCAATGTTGAAGAGAAACTGGTTCACACTGAAGAAGAGAACGATCAAATGAGAGCAGAGGTTGTAGAGTTGAAGAGTAAGTTGAGAGAAGAATCTGCAAAAAGGGCAAGAGCCGAAGACGCGTACCGTGAAGCTTACCAACAAGAAGAAATAGCAGAGGGAGACGCACAAGCAAAGAGAAGGAGGATAGAAGAGATGGATAACGTGTTCAGCACCGCGATCAATCGAGCTCAAGACCGGGTCATGGGTTATCAAATTCAGTTCGAGACGCTACCCTCGTTCATACTAGATCGTCGAACCATGTTTCGAGTTGTGGAGGAAGAGCGTCGTAAGGCTTTGCAGTATCTTAATAGGACATCGTAGGGAGTGTACTTGAATTATGTTATGATAAATAATTTGTAAATCCCAAGTGTTATGCAACCTATGGGATATGATGATGATGTCCTAAAACTTTATTAGTTCAGGAAAATAATGTAAATAGCAGTGATGCTATAAATATGATGTTTTTCAAAGAATTAAGTATGAATAAAAGTTATTATCTTCTTTTATCCAAAGTGTTATGTGTTATGTGGTGAATACTTTTATGGGGGCAAGTTAATTAGAAATTACTTGAAAGAGTTGAGTAATAATCTAATGAGTGTATTTTTAACAGAAAATGCCTCCAAGATGTCAACCACCCCGTCAGAGAACCGCTGAAGGAACCAACAACGATAATGCTGAAGCTATTCAGCAGCTGGTGACGTTACTAACTGGTGCACTGCAAAATCAACCGCAGAATCAACCTCAGAACCAAGGTGCTACGTTTAAGGACTTAAAGGCAGTTGGACCACCAGAATTCTGTGGATCCATGAACCCAGTTGAAGCACAGACTTGGATTATGGAAATCGAGAAGGTTTTTGATGTTGCTAGGGTAGAGGAGAATCAGAAGACTGCTTTTGCAACGTTTATGTTGAAAGAGGAGGCTAGCTATTTGTGGGATAGGTTTAAGGAGCTGTTCTTCGAGACATATTTCCCTGAGAGTTCAAAGAGTCAACTAGAGGTCCAATTCTTGGAGTTGAAGCAGGGAACAATGTCGGTGTCAGAGTATGCCGCAAAATTCAACGAGTTGGCGAGGTTTGCGCCATACCAGGTCAGCACAGACGAACACAAGGCGAAGAGGTTTGAGCGAGGGGATGAAACCACTGGTTGTATGAGAGGGTCTCCTGTTCCAATTGAAGACATTTGCAGCAGTGATGGAGAAGGCGATTCTCGCTGAAAGTGGAGGCGACGTGGTAACAAAGCATAATTAAGAGCAGAGAAAGAAGAAAAGTGAAGGTGAAGCTAAGAGTAGTGGTAACGGTAGTAATGACAACAACTTGAAGAGGAAGTTGAATGGAAATGTGGGAGCTAGAAATCAGCAAATAAACCAGCAAAATAAGAAGTTCGAAGCATGTGCTACGTACGGAAAGTTTCATAAGGGAGTGTGTTTGCTGGGGAAACTAGTATGCTTCAATTGTGGCTAGGAGGGTCACATCGCCCCAAATTGTACTCAAGCTAAGAAGAATGTGTGCTTCACGTGCGGATCCAAGGATCACTTTGATCGTGAATGCCCCAAGAAGAGATCTGGTGAGACAAATGGGAGCAAGGGAAATGCTAGTGGAAGTGCGTTGGCTATTCTTGGACCAACAACAAAAATAAGCCCTGACGGAACCTTCAACATGGTATGCAAGATCTTTGTGCAATCAAAGGATGTGGTGTCGTATTATCCCGATCAATGATATTGATGCTTATGTATTATTTGGTTGGGGTGCTACTTTGCTCATTTATATCTCGATGAATTTGGTATGAGATTAGGATTGCCTAGTGAAGATTTGAATTCCTTTAAACATAAAATTGCGAATAAGGAAGTAATTCTGTTAGGTTCGTATATAAAAGAAGCGTAGGGTGAACATTAAGGGAAATATTTTGATGGTAGATTTGATTCGATCGGCTAGGGGAGTTTGGCGTTATTTTCGGAATGGATTGGTTGTTCAATTATGGAGCGATAATTGACCGCCAAAAAGAAATGTAAACCTTATGACTCCGTCAAAGGTAGTATTTAATGGTAGCAAATCGCTAGACAAATGAGATGTCAAGCGATTTACATGAGCCAAAAAGTTGTTGAGTCGAAATTTGTGTGGGTTATTTAGCTTACATAGTCGATACTCAGATGAAAGGTGTGAAACTGGAAGAAATACCAGTGGTTAGGGAATTTATGGACGTGTTTCAAGAAGATTTACCAGGACTTCTGCTTGACAGAGAAATCGAGTTCGTGATCGACTTAGTGCCGGGAACCGCTCTGATATCGAAAGCCCTGTACAGAATGGCTCCGGTGGAGATGAAAGAACTGATGGTACAACTACAGGAGCTGTTGGACAAGAAATACATTTAGCCGAGTGTGTCACCGTGGGGAGCACCGGTGTTATTCGTAAAGAAGAAGGATGGGTCAATGCGTCTTTGCATTAATTATAGAGAGTTAAACAAAGTCACTATTAAGAACAAATATCCTTTGCCAAGAATAGATGACTTGTTTGATCAATTGAAGGGTGCTAGATATTTCTCGAAAATAGATTTGAGAAGTGGGTATCATCAACTGAAGGTAAGAAAGGAGGATGTACCGAAGATGGCATTCCGAACTCGGTATGGTCATTACAAATTTTTGGTGATGTCTTTTGGTTTGACAAACGCCCCTGTAGTGTTCATGGATTTGATGAACAGGGTGTTTAAACCCTTTTTGGACAAGTTTGTGGTGGTGTTTATCGACAATATTCTGGTGTACTCTAAAACTCAAGAGGAACATGTGGAACATTTACGTCTAACGCTGGAGACGCTAAGAAAAGAAAAGTTGTATGCGAAAGTCTCTAAATGTGAATTTTGGATAGAACGTGTACAATTTGTTGGGCACGTAATTAACAAGGATGGAATTTCAGTGGATCAATCAAAGGTTGAAGCTGTGATAAATTGGGAACAACCGAGAACTCCATCAGAAGTGAGAAGTTTCTTGGGATTAGCAGGGTATTACAGATGGTTTATCCAGGATTTCTCCAAGATTGCCACTCCGTTGACAAATTTAACGAGGAAATCTGTAAAATTTATTTGGACGGAGAAGTGTGAAGAAAGTTTCTAGGAATTGAAAAAGAAGCTAGGTATGGCACCTGTGTTGTCATTACCAGATAATATAGGAAATTTTGTGGTATATAGTGATGCTTCACATAAAGGGTTGGGTTGTGTCCTTATGCAGAACGAAAAAGTCATTGTGTATGCATCAAGACAATTGAAAGATTACGAAAAAGGGTATCCGACTCATGATTTAGAGTTGGCGGTGGTTGTGTTTGCCTTGAAGATATGGAGACACTATCTCTACGGAGAGAAATGTGAGATTTACACAGACCATAAAAGTCCGAAGTATATTTTCACATTTAAACGTTGAGCGCAAGAAAGAGAGATAAAATAATGGGTAGAACTGGTATCTAATAAGGTATAGACTTCACAAGAATTTATAATTAACTAACCCGTGCTAACTTCGTTTGGGTTACTCGCTTTTTGAGAAGTCAAGAAAAACGCTCTTCCTGAAACCACCGGCTTTTTTTTGTAAAGTATCCGTCTTTGGTGCCACCGTCCAATTTGGACTTGACTTTGGTGCCGCGACAAAATTGGGCTAGGTGACCTTCTTTTCCATAATTGTAACATGCTTTGGGCGCATAAATGCGACTTGGACTAATATGTCCCTCCCCTCTACATTTGAAACATACAATTGGTGGTCGTTTTCCTTCCTTAACAGGTGTTGGTGTTGATGTCTTTCCATCGTTGTTGAACCTTCTCTTCTTGAATTTTCCACTTCTATTATCTTGTCCATGATTACCACCGAAGTGGTTTCCATTCTTGGCATGATAATTTCCCCCACGATGGTTATCATTGTTCTGATGGTCGTTGCCACCGGTACGATTATTATCATGTTATTGGTCGTTACCTTTTGGTTGTGCTGACTCAATATCGCGCACCAATAACTAAGCCTTATTCACAACATCTGAATATAAACAAAGTTTATGAGAAATGAGGTATTAACGTATATCGAGTTTCAAACCTCTTAGAAACATTCACGTCATTTGCTCCTCATTATCGACCAAATGGGATGCAAACCGGGATAACTCCGCAAACTTAGCCTCGTACTGTGATACAGTCATATTATTTTGCTTCATTGCTTATCTCAACATTTTCAAATGCCATTTTCAAACACTGTCACAAAAAAAGTGTTAATTGACATATCACATATTATCCCTATACTCTGACCGACCAATTAAATACCAAATAAACTTAGGTAGGTCATACTAGCGAAGGAATTCTCCGTCTCTCCCCTCCTAGTTCTTGCCTCACATCTCAGTCAGGGATCATATCCATAAGCTTTGATACCAACTGTGACGCCCCCAAAATAGGTATACATCACCCATCTTGAGTCGCCAAATACATGGTATAAAAATACAAATACAACTTAATAATACAACTGTCGTGTAAAATACGACAAAACATAAACTAAGAGTTTTAATAAGAATATTGTCATCTAGATAATATCCACACTCAATGGAGTCCTCATTACATTTATTGTCACACTATTTAATAGAATAGTGAGGACTACTAATGCTATCATCTGGACCATCACTCCGTTCCCCGACTCATCCTAGCTATATTCTCATTTCCTGAAGAGAACAATGAGAGAAAGGGTGAGCTCAACTAGCCCAGTAAGAAATATTATGACTAAGATAATGCAGAATAAATTATCATTAGTCTTTAACAATGTTAAACTGATAAAATACAATAGATATCAAGTTTAACTGCATCGGAATAAGCAATCCATTAGAAGAGTCAAGTAGAGCATGATATCTACTATCTTCTATGATTTAAAATGTTTTCATCAATTTTTATCACTGATATTCAGCTTAATAAATAAACCACATCATCTAATCACCTCTGTACCACGGGCCAAGGATATTCATTAAATCATCAATGGTCATGACTATACCGAATAATCCCTGGTCAAAATCATACCAAAAACTGTCCATCAATGCATTACAGGCCACTGAGGACTTTTATCCCATCATCAATAACATTACGGGTCATGATTATACCGAATGATCCATGGTTATAATAATACCATTAAACAATTTATCTTGCACGTAAGCCAAAGATATACAACTGTAAAACCAATAATCAACAGTACATCTTACACTTAAGCCAAAGATATACAACTATAAAACCAATAATCAGCACGTAAGCCAAAGATATAAAACTGTAAAACCAATAATCAACAGTACATCTTGCACGTAAGCCAAAGATATTCAACTGTAAAATTATTTTTAGTGTGTAGCTAAAAAATTTAGCCCTATCATGCTTAACTCTAGAAATTCCAATATCTTGACACAATCTTATACATGTTAACGTGAGCCTCCAGTTTAAATTTTGTGGCCATCAGAGTTATAGAACTCTAATTATAGCCGTTTTTGTCAGAAAATCACAAAAATTAAAATGGTCATAACTTGGTCATTTTAAGTCAGAATAAGCTCATTTTTGAACAGTAGGTACTTTATACAATATATTTTTATGTCCTTAAAGCCAAAATTTATTTCACAAACTAAGTGGCCGAAAATGCCCTTTTAAATTTCAGGGCAGTAGCTTTTTGGTACTTTGCAGTTTTTGACTCCTTTGCTAAAATCTGTCCACACGAAAATCTACAATACCTTTTCTAGTGACTCCACTTGGATAATTTAGAAAACTCATAGATCTAACTCTAGAACTTGACCACACTTAAAAATTCAAAATATAGTAGGAGCTATGGTCAATTGAATTTCATGTTCCATTTTCACAAAAATATGATTTTCAACCCTTTGTGATTTCTAAGAAACTTTCATGTTTTCACATAATAACCAACATAACTCATCATAACACTTACTAATACTACATATACTGTGACAACCTGAATTTTCATAAGTTATTAAAATAAGAATTTAATAATTAAAATTCTTATTACGATGTAATTAATGTAACAATCCAGAATTTTATTTGTAATTATAAATATTTATTAAATTATATAAATATTTAATGGATGTGGTTATTGTTGAATAAATATTTAATTTGATTTGACTTGATTGGTTAATTATTTGTTAAGTAAATAATTAAGGAGCTAAGAAAATTAATTGTTATGAGATAATATTCTAATTTAATTTAATAATTAAGTTAGAGAGTTTATAATGATTAAATGATTTATTTAATAAATTATTATTAGAATTAATTAAATTAAGTATGAAAACTTAATTAAATAAAGTATGATAAATAACTATATTATAAAGGAGTTATTAAAATAAATTAAAGGAGTTTAAATTAGTTTTGCCAAACAAGGCTTAAATATATTAAGTCTTTAATTTTTAAAGATTTTTGTCAAACAAAGCCTTATGGCTTTTGGATTTTTAAATTTTGAATTTTAATAATATAAATAGAATATATAAAATAAATTAAAATAATAAATATAATATATTTATAAGATATCGTTTATTTTGTATGCTTTATTATTATATTTATACGTATTAAGGTGTATCGATTTTTCTTCTTACGCTTGATTAGTATCGGTTTGGTTTTTACGCTTAAGTTAGCCTTTATGTTGTGATCTTGAGAAAAAGAAAAGAGAATTGTAGAAGAGAGAAGAGAGTCCAGAGAGAATTGAGAGAAAGACAAGTTTGTGATTCCAAAGCAAGTTCCGAGTTTTAGCAAGTAGTGGTCAAGCAAGTGAAGGTATGTTATATAACCCTTAATATATATGATACGGCATAATTTTTCTTGAGTTTCACTGTATATAAAATTCTTTACAAATTCTTTGTGAAGTTAAAATTCTCTTGAATTGTTGTATAAACTGAATAATTTCACTTGTAGGTAATTGTAATGCTATAGTTTATGTTTAGATAAGGGATTGTATGCTAGTCTCATTTAAAAAGGAAGAAACTGTTTGCAGTATATAGATGTTCAAAAATGACTGATAAAAATACCAAAAAAATTAATAAAATGTAATTGTCTGTAATAGTTTGTTGGTGAAATAATGGTGTAATTGAACACTGAATATATTAACTTGGTAAGAAATGAAGAGATTTTAGTTGGAATGGACTAAGTTGATAAATAATAGGAATTTCAGTGTTAAACTTTGTCAAACAACGTCAATAATGGAGTTTGGTTTTAAAGTAGTGCTTTCAAGAATTTAGGTTTTCTAAAAAAATCGTTGTTTAGTTGTGTTAAACTAGTATATGTATGCTTGGTAACGATTATGTGTAAATTACATAAATTATAAGTGTTAATTTAGATGTTATCAGTGTTAATCAGTCCAGAATTTAGTTATTCTATTCTTCGTGGTTGGGTTCTGTAAGTTTGGGCGCCTAACGCTAAATTTCGCTTAACATACGCTAAATTTTACGCCATTATTGAAATTCGCGCCTAAGCGTAAAACTAGGCGAAGTTCATACCATTATTTTGAATTTCTTGCCTTGTACTGGAATTTACTTCCCATATGTATCTCATCTCATTGTGGCGGAATTGTATAGTTTAGTCAGACGCTTTTGACCTCTTGTAGTAAAACGACCATAACTTTTTTCATACGAACTCTGATTGGGGTGATTCAAGATGATACGGAACGAGGACGAATAGACCTACAACTTTTGTTCTTTAAGGTTTTTTATTTGAGGTCTTTAGGAAGGGTCAAAATGGTCATTTGTAGGACTGTTGTGTTTTAGGAGGCAATCGGAGGGCGTCGCGAATGCACTTATGCAAATGTAGTGCTCCTGACAATAAAAGATGTTGTCCTAAGTTATAAAACATGAATATTAGTAATTATAATGATGCATAACATTAATAAATGATGTATTAGATAAGTTGTATAAGCATACTAAGCACACACAAGAGAGACGAATCGGGCGTGTGATGAATGAACGTAGAAGCGCCGTGCCAAGTGTAAATAAAATTAAAAAAAATTGTTTCAATTCAATTGAAATGAATATTATAAGATATGGAATGGATTTAATATAAAACCAATAAGTAGTCCTAGCAAGACTTAAACACTTGAATGAACTTCGAATATGAAATATAGTGAGTTATAAGTCTAAAGTTAACACAATCAAATTGAACATTGTGTATTGATTAATAGAAAGGGTTATAGGATGTAGATTAAAGTTTATATTACAACTACTATGCATTGCTATGTGACTAATAGTTAATGTGAATGATTATATAATTGTGTAGGGCACGTGAAGTGCAGATAACCTTAAGCTGGTAAACTGTTATTGGTAAACAATGATCAAGGCAAGCCTTTCAGTTCCTATTTGCTATGTGAATTTGATCTTTATTGCAAAGAGCATGATGTGTTCTATATATGTTGAATGTATGAAATGTTAAAGTCAATTTATGACTACGTTGTTTGACTAAAGCATGTTGTTTGAGTAAGGAACTCAATCTTTATAATTGTTATATGAATTATAGCATGTATGTTATGTTAGTCCGATGTTTATGAGATATATGTTGAGCATGTTATTATGTGCTACGTGATGCATGAAAACTGTTAGATTTTATTGGGCTGTCGAGCTCAACCTTGCAAATAACCACTTTTGCAGGTTCAAGATTCAAGGTAAAGTTAAGTCTTACTTGAAAGATATTAATCAGATGTGATACTTGAAGATTTATATACTTTGGTTGAGTTATGATTATTTAAACCATGTTTAAGGTTCTGAGCAATGTATAAATGTTGAACTGTAATAATGTTTTGCGATGTAAGCTATTGTAGTATTAAAATGATTCTGAGATATTTAGATGCAAAGGTTGAAGGTTTTGGGAACAAGGATAGTTTGTAATAGAAAATTTTAATTATTTCGCAAATTTCAATGGTTGTATTATTGTTTAATAATGTAAAATTAGAGGCTGAATGTATTATTAACGACCGAAGTCGAGAATTAAATTGTATGAATTTTGGGGACGTTACATATACCCATGATTTTCATCGTCCAATGCTTTTATTATGACTTTCCAGAATTTTTGAGGGTCAGAAAAATTACGAAACTGCAAATGGATTTCCACCCGCCATGCAGTAATCCACATAGACAGATCATTTTCACAATTTAACAAGGAATGAATATAAAGGATCAGTCACCATGCATGTGGCAATCCACATAGACAGGTTATTCCAACAGAATAATAAAGAATGGAATAACTGAAGAATTCACCATGCATGTGGTAATCCATATAGACAGGTTATTCCCAATAGAATAATAAATAATGCAACCAGGTCATGCGTAAACGCGTAGACAGGATATTCTGACAGAATAATAAATAATGGAACTAGGTCATGTGTAAATGCACAGACAGGATATTCCGACAGAATAATAAAGAACGGAACCAGGTCAGGTGAAATTCGTACCTACAGGATATTCCAACAGAATATTAAAGAATAGAATAACAATAGAATTTCACCATATATGCGGTACTTCGCATAGACAGGTTATTCCAGCAGAATAATAATGGAATAACAACAAAATTTCACCATGTATACGGTAGTCCGCGTATACAGATTATTCCAATAGAATAATAAGGAGTGGAATAACAACAGCTCTCTTTATGAATACGAAAGAAATAATACCCCTTATGAGTACAACAAATAATATCCCATACCTTAGAAGAAACTGGATATTGGAAAAGTGAGGTAGCAGACTTCTCTTCTTCTTTCTCTCTATAATTTCTCTCTCTAGAGTTTCAGTGAATTCGTAAGAAATAATGAAGGAATGAGCTTCTATTTATAGAAGAACTGAAAGTGGCTCTTGGTCTTAACGAAGGGTCAAAATGACTCTTGGTAATATTGAAGAGACAACTACTATTTGCGAAGAGGCAATTAACTCTTGGAACACCGAAGAGACAAGTAACTCTTGGAAATCTGAAGGGACAAATAACTCTTGGAAAACTGAAGGGACAAATAACTCTTGGAAAACCAAAAGGACAAGTTACTATTAAAACTTTAAACCAACGATCCATATTGATTTACTATTATAATTTCAAACAACGGTCTGAAAAATTAGCACATCTCCTCATGGAATAATATTGTACCCAAAAATGATTTGGATCGAAAAGAAATATATTTTTCGAGGTGAATAGTACCCCGTGAATAGTACTTTAGGAATAGTAACCTCGTGAATAGTACCCTGACACGAAAAGTGTCCTAAATACCCGAGTGAATAATACTAGAGTGAATAGTAATCGGGTGAATAGTAACCCATGAATAGTAACTCATGAATAGTATTCTAACACAAAAAGTCCCTTGAATACCCGATTAAACAATATAACCTCCAGACATCAAAATCACATACACCTCTTCATAACGTTAGGTTAATCTTATGAAATGTACAAGGACTTAGAATAGAAAGATCAAATAATGTTAGGTTAATCTTATGAAAGCTGATCTGATGTATAGATGATAAGAATTCAGAATCGTAAAGTCACTCGGTGAGTTCATAATATGAAGATACTTAGTAGAGCCAACCATATTCCTACAACATTAGAAGATAGCAAAGTTCACTTTAGCTCACAGACAAAGACTCAGTTCGTAAAGTGAAAACTTGATCTCAATTGCAATTCTTATCTCTGTGGAGAAAATTGTGTCTACACAACATAAAATGATCGTAGAATTCACTCCATGTTGCAGATAGAAAGTTAGCTCGTCAAGGAAGTAAATGATCTCAGAACCACAAGACTAACACAGAACTGCACAAGAAGTCGAAGAAGCTATTAAACATCATCTGGCAAAGAATGATAAATCTACTGAGAAAATCAATGGATTGCAGAGGAAAGATTTCTTAGTAAAGAGTGATTGTGGAATACTCCAAGCAGGCACAACATAAAACAATATCTAAAGAATTACTCTAAGATCATTAAGTAAGATCAAGATCGTAAAGT
Source organism: Panax quinquefolius (assembly GCA_020205615.1). Taxonomy (NCBI): domain Eukaryota; kingdom Viridiplantae; phylum Streptophyta; class Magnoliopsida; order Apiales; family Araliaceae; genus Panax; species Panax quinquefolius. The sequence continues at coordinate 90,945,793 of CM035156.1, read as the reverse complement.
CAGCTTCACAACAGTCAAGGAAGATGTTAGTTGATGACTACATGAAATAAAAGAGATCGCCAAGCTCAGTTTATGCCATAACGACTACTCAAGAAGGAGCATATGGCAAGAGAATATACTTTGACAATATATAAGTATAACCCTTATAAGAAGAGATCTCCAAAAGTTTAATGATATACTACAGGGATATACCATCTAATCACTGAACTCAGAACAAATCATAGAGAAATTAAGTCTTCACAAAAGAGGCAGCCAGAATGTGTAAACAAAGAAGAACAGATCACTCATTAAGGTGTTATTGACTTCACAAAAAAAACTAAAAATATCAAGAACAAGAAGAAAAATTTGCTTAACAAGTCAAGTATCATGAAGAAATCTGAAAGCAGAAAATATAGGTGAGGTTTATGACATGCCTCACTATACCATCAAAAGTGAAAAGAATAAAAGAACAGATGAGGTCTCACGGATCGTAAGGCTTAATCTTATAATTCTTGCAATAACAGGTCGTAGAGCTCATGTTAGGTCTTAAAATAGGACTAACAAATGGAACGTTGCAAGGTGATGATCTCAAGGCATCAAGAGATATTCCTGGAAGAAAACAAAGATATATCTAACGGTTAGTAAGCCGAAAGCAATCTGTTTAAAAAGGAAGAAAGGGTACTGACTGATGTGATAAGTTCTAAGTTAGAAGGTACACTAACACATAGCTCAAAAACGTTAACATCAGAGATATCAAAATATTCATGCATTAAATGTTCTAACAGATACTTATCAATGGGAAGATTTTAGAGAAGTATAAAAGACAACTTTATTCTAATAAAGAAAATGATGATGCGCATTATACTTCCATGTATAAGAAGAATCATCATCAGATGATGAACAAAGATAACGTAGTGCAAAGAAAACACTATGAATAGAGAAATATTCATCACTGCCAAGCCATAGAGGAAAGAAGATCAATGAGATAATCTTAGCAGCACCTCATCAGATCACAAGAGGCTGATGAGAGTATATCATGGTCAAAGCTGTAAAGCCAAAGACCAGAAGAGCTAGAGAAGCTCCAGAGAAGATGAGCTAGAGACGTAGAGCCAAGAGAGTGGACGACATAGAAGAACTAAAGATATAAATCTGAAGAAGCCATTTAGTTGATGCTAAAGAAGTTAATATTGTAGAACACAAAGAAAATCTTAGAGATGTACCACACACTTCATTAGGAACACTCAGAATCAATCATCTTAAGATGATGAACATAAGTCTATGATTCTGAGATTGTTCAAAAGTTGCTAAGCATAAAAGATAAAAAGAGCACAAGTGAATAACTTAACAGTACATAAACATTGATCATGAAGAGCTGTTGTCAATCAGAAGAGATCAAGATTCACCAAAACTAAAGTTCAACAAGCATATAGAGGATGATAAAAAAGTTGTTAAGAATAATAAGAAGAAGAGCGTTCAAATTCATCTGAGTAACACCTCTATTACACTTCTCCAAACAAGAAGAAGGGTCGAAGGATCCTGGTCTATGTGACCAAATTGGGGTTAGTGGATCCCGGTCTAAGTGACCAAAGCAGGGTCGTAGGATCCTTGTCCTAGGGAAAAAATATCCAAGTCTACTGGGCTTGAAGAGGTCTTTGTTTCCTTATCTATTGAGACTAAAATATCCCAAGTCTACTAGGCTTAAAGATGCATGTGTGTCCTTGTCTAGAGAAACTAAAATAGCCAAGTCTCTGAGGCTTGATAAGGACAGTGTGTCCTGGTCTAGGAGACCAAATCATTTAGTGGATTTCCTGCTCGTCGAGCAGAATAGTGGATTAGGAGTTGTTTAGTCTCTGAACCACTTAAAACCTATCATATTTTTTATATTCTGCATTTTACGTTCTATAATACATATATACTACAATATTTGCCAAGTTTTTGTCCAAGCATATGAATTGTTTAAGAACTGAGATTTCAAAGTAAATCTTTAAGGGTAGTTTTTCAAACTTATATTCCGCTGAGTATAGTTAATTTTGATTAATTAGTTCTCTGATAATTATCAAATAAGTAATTATGAAATAAACTTTAAAGATCTATTCAACCCCCTCCCCCCCCCCCACCCCACCCCACTTCTAGATCTATATCATGCCTTTTGTAAATAACGTAAAGAAATCATAGGAGAAAGATAACGAGTGCAAGAAGATAAAGAAAAGTGTATCAAAAAATGAAGAAGAAAGGTTCAGGATAGATAAGAATGGTATCTTTGTATTTTAAGATCAATTGTGGGTGCCAGCCGTAAATGAATTGAGAGAAGAGATTTTGTATGAGGCATATAATTTGGCATATTATGTTCATCAAAGAAGCACAAAAATGTACTGGGATCTTCGTCAACACTTTTGGTGGCCTAATATGAAACTAGAAGTTTTAGAGTATATTAGTAGATGTCTTACATGTCAACGAAGAAAAGCAGAGCACCAAAGGCTAAGTGGTATACTTCAACTGCTGGAAATACTAGAGTGGAAATGGGAGCATATTACGATGGACTTCGTGGTGGGACTTCCTATCACACAGAAGGGTTATGATGCCATCTAGTTTATTTTGGATTGATTAACGAAGACAACTCATTTTCTACCAATAAATATCTGATTTAATTTCAAAAAGTTAGCAAATTTATACGTAAAGGAAATCATTTCGCGACATGGGGTGTTGGTGTCAATTGTTTTGGATCGAGATCTGTGCTTCATGTTGAATTTTTGGAAGAGCTTGCAAGAAAGGATGGGAACACAATTGAGATTAAGTACTACCTATAATCCTCAAACCGACGGGTAAAGTGAATGAACAATACAACGCTAGATGACATGCTTAGAGATTGTGTGATGGATTTCAAAGGGAACTGTGATGATCACTTACCCTTAGTAGAATTTGTTTATAATAATAATTATCATGCGAGTATCGACATGCCGCCGTACAAAGCCTTCTACGAAAGAAAGTGCAGAACACCGTTATGTTGGGATGAGGTCGGAGAACGATGACTTTTGCGACTTGAATTAGTTCAACAAACGATAGATGTGGTGAAGATAATAAGAGCCAGATTAGTAGCAGCTCAAGATTGACAGAAAAAATACTCTAATTTGCACCGTCAAAGTCGAGATTTTGAAGTCGTTAGTTTTGTATTTATAAAGGTGTCTCCTTAGAAAGGGAAGATTAGGTTTGTTAAAAAAGGAAAATTGAGTCAGATGTTCATAGGACAATTTGAAGTATTGAAGAGAGTAGGCGAAGTGGCGTACAAGGTAGCTTTACCTCTTGAATTGGAACATATTGTTTCATGTTTCCGTGTTATGACCATACAAGCTCGAATATAAGCATGTGATATCCTATGAGCCCATTCAAGTATAAAAGAATATGACGTATGAAGAAATTCTTGTTCAGATAATAGATAGGAAAGAAAAATATTAAGAAATAAAGTTATACTTTTTGTAAAGGTAGTTTGGCGAAACCACAACATCGAGGAGGCTATGTGGGAGTTAGAAGATAGGATGAGGAGGAACTATCCTCATCTGTTCGTGTGACCTTGTACTGATTCCGTGGACAAAATCTTTAGAAAGGGGGAGGATGTAATTCCCGAGAAATTTTAAAAGATTGCTATTAATAAATGAGGAATTTTTTATTATATTTATTATTATTATTATTTTATTTCTTTATGTGCAAATGTCTGGATTATGTGAAATATCGTCATGCATGAAAAATGAGATGTAAAACAAAAAATAAAGTTTTAATATGAAAATGATCACTAGGTAAGACTAAATTGTGAAAATAAGATTGAGTTATGCAATTTAGCTAAGCTTGAAAGAAATAAACCATGTGTGGCATAATAATTAATGTCGGATCAATTGTAGGTTTAATTAAAATTATGGAAATTATTAAATTAAAAAGTGGATATTGATTTAATTATGATTAAAATAATTATGTATTAGAGGAATAAGCATATTGGGGAAATAATATTGTGACACTAACAATTGAAGCCCAAAAAGGAAAAGAAAATTATATACATCATAATATTACATATTGGGATGCTAGTGCCCAACTAATTTATATCCTAGCCCAACTAATTATAGAATAATACTGGCCCAATATTGTAAATCAATGTGGTAATATTAAACCCATCAGGTTTGAGGAGGTAATCATAATAGTGGGATGGCCTAATAAGTTTACTAATAAGGAAGGATAAAATATACTAGTCCCATATTTTTAGTCCTGTTAGTATGATCAATCGCTTTAGGCTATTGGCCTATCTCCCTACCTTGCCAAGAAAATTATTTATGTAGGGGGGGAGTTGGTAAAGCTTTTTACCAAATCCTTATTAACCAATGTCTTATTCTTTTTCACATTGGTTCAATCATTAGATAAAAACCAGTAATTGGGTAAGAGCTTTCCTATAAATAAGAGCTCCCCCATCACAATTTAAAGTTGTTAAATTTTTGCTGAGATTATTAGTTCTGAAATAGAGAGGCAGTGAGGTTGAGAGGTAAGGGATTATTAAGGGCAACTCTTGCATTTCAGTAAGGAGCAGAAGAAGACTAAATAGAAGAGATCATCAAAGGTGCATAACTCTAAATCTCTATGATTCTTTAAGTTTGGATCAATTATAGGATAAAAAAACATGGTAATTTATATGATGATAAGATAAAAATATATATCCTTGTAATGGCTATGAATTAAATAAATTCATAGAAATTGGGATGAATTACTTAGAAGCTAATTTGGAAATTGATAATACTTGGATGTAAGGATGTTATGAATTAAGATATTTAATCATTGTATGCATGCTTGGTATAATGGGTTCTGAGTTCTGTAAAAAGAAAGCCTATCTCGAGTATGTCCCAAAGTTACACGGTCGTGCTACTTCCCCAGTCAAGACTAGTGCAGCCGCACTGGTCCCTAGAGTTTGAAAATTATTTTACTAGTATCCTGACATGCTAGGAAAGTTTATTTGACTTTGTTATATATAAAAATAGGTTTGATATATGGTTCAAAAATGCCTTGCATAAAATAAGTACCTTAGCTTGGTTTAGTATAAATTTTCAAAAGAAAACTTAGAAGTTTTAAAAATAAACATTGATGAAAACTATGTTATTTGCATTCTGATCCTTTGAGCAGACATAATAGGATTCTTTATGATTCTAAATACAACTTATATATCCATCTATTTAGGGATGATATACAATATACTAGCATGGTTCAAAATAAATTTTCAAGTGTTAAGCTATACTAACTATGAATAAATGAGTTAAATAGCTTTGAGCATGTGTATTAAAGGGTTGTATAGCACTATCATGTGAGTTATGACTTATTATAGTTAGTCCTTTATGAAATAAATTAGTTAATATTGTTGAATAGAATTTTTAAAATAAAATTATATAGTTTGAAGATAAACTAAAAGTAAGCACAATAGGAATCAAATCTAGTACAAAACTTACTTGTCATGTGTATATGATATATATTAGTATCCCAGTATGCTAGGAAGTAATCTGGATAATAGAAAACTCAACTCTGGACTTAACAGGGAGCAGCACGGCCTCGTCACTCCTAAGTTAACATGTAGCGCGGCTGCGCCACATTACAAAGTTGTCAAACTATTTTAACTGTGGTCTAAAGCTTGAAGCATGTGTATATTAATATCTTAAGCTATAATGTAGAATGAAAGTGATGTTTCAAGTATTCAAGAATGTAATAGCTATATAGAATTAAGATTTCAAAAGTTTCTAAAAGGTTTCTAAATAAAACTTTTAAAAGTAAAAACAAAGTTGAATATGAAACTATGTGGTCTGATTGTATAGCGAATATATGGCAGAGGGTATGTACTTAATGTGCATGACTAAGCATGTGTATAATATATGTGTAGGATTGTTGGTGTATGTATCAAGTATGTATAACTAATGTATGTATATATATATATATATATATATATATATATATATATATATATATGATGATGTAGGGCATTGAGGTGACGTTAAGCTATAAGATTGTAATCTACGTGTAAGGAAATTTTCCTAACTTACACAACTTTGGATATTGTGTGAGTTTCCTAGTTGTTATATCAAGCATATATTTTGTTTAAATATTGAAACTTGTACACTTATTGATCGTACAAGCAAATGTTTTATAGAATAATTCTTGTGTTATCTGAAGCTTAAGATAAATCACAATCATATTACTTGAACCTTATTGCAAACATTGGGCTTACGAATTGTTCCTAAATATATCAAGAAAGTGTCTATGCCATTTAATTCGGCTAGACTAATAACATATGTTAGAAAGCAATCCAAACCAATTGCTTAGGTGCGGACTCTTATAATCTGCTAAAATGAGTAACCCTCATAGAAGGGGAAAATTTATTATGTTGGGAAACCAATACACACGTGAATAGTATCTTTAAGTGTTATGCATAACATAGGGTACTTTGGAGTGATCACCTATTGTACTTATTTATTTTGGGTTATCAATGAAATACTGTTAATTCTAGTAGAAGTTCTTGGTCCACAGTAACTACTCAGTGTTAAATATTCTTTAACTTCAAAATGTTGAAACCTTTAAATTCTTTTAATAATCATTCGGTCCATAGTGACTCATTATTCAAATTCAAATTCAAAGGACAGATTTGAAACAATTGATATGTACTTTGTTTACATCATTCCTATTTAAATTCTCGAGCTATCAATTATCGTTATACCCTTTGAAATTATGAGCTTTACATATTCTTGTTCACGTTTATTGTTATATTACTTATTGGGCAAATTTGTTGCTCATTCTTTCTTTCCTCAAACATTTTAGTTAAGGTAGAATAAGGTGGGCCCTCGGGCAAGGATAAGAGCAAAGGCAAAGTTATGGAGTATTATTGTCCTTCTATGATATAATTTAATTCTTATGTTGTATTAAGACTTAATTAAGGTTATGTATTAAGTAATGTCTTAGATCATGTTATGTAAAACATTAGTAACGGTTGCGAGATTTGGGAAGAGAATATTTATGTTATATCAATGTAAATATTTCTATTATTCCTCTATTAGTTAATATTTATGACGCCCCCAAATTCGGACCTCCACTTGGTTACTCGAATTCAGTTCATCACGTGCTCAAAGTATTACCATAATAACTAAAATCAAACATTCACCACGGAAAATCTAAATTAGAATAATGTACAATGATTTATTATAATTATTCCCCCAAGTCTCGCAACCTACAGTACTTAATAGATTACATAATAGTATCGAATAAAGACCTATTACATAATCCTACTTAAGTTTAAACATAGTCTGCAAATAGTCTTAACATAACCTTATTATACAACCATGGCTTTAACCCTTGCTCAAAACATCTTGCCTTCCTCTCCTCATCCACAACTTGGTGTTCTGTAAATCGCGCTAGTTCATTGAACTTAGCAGCGTATTGCACCACCGTAATATCACCTTATTTCAAGTCTAGGAACTTCACTTCCATCCTACTCTTCATACTCTTTGGGAAGTAGTTCTCGAAGAACAACATAGTGAACCTCTCCCACGTTATCATTCCTTCCCCCACTCTCTGCTGATTAGTTTCCCACCAATAGTTCGCTTTGCCCTTCATCATGTATGTGGCAAATATTGTCTTCTGGTCTTCACCCACGCGAGCTATAGTGAAGGCCTTCTCGATCTCCTTGATCCAGGTTTGCGCAACTATCAGGTCAGTGTTTCTCGCGAACTCTGGGGGTCTTACACTCCTAAAATCTTTGAAGGTTGTTACAGGGATATCTTGGGGAACGGGTGGTACGGGTTCGTTTCTTCCCCTCATAGCTTCTCCCAATAAATATACCAGTCTTTGTATCGGGTCTACCGGACCTCACTCATCATTAACTGACTCTTCTGGGACAGTTATTCTACGTCTGGGGGGCATTTTCTGCATCACAAAATTTCTCACTTTATTATCTAATTATAATATTTAGACATTTCTCAATAGAAAAGAACTACAAGTTCATAACACGTTTCTGAAATAAGATCATTTATATTTGTATGCCAAAGGGTTACATTACATGTTCTTTTCTAGCATACTGCTATAAATGATAACACATATCCCCTAATATCACAAAAGACGGGGACATACTAACTTACTACCCCTCTAACACTTTTCAGAAGTTTGGAGGTTTACCACTATCTCACATCTTACACAAAAGACTGAGATTACAACATCTTAATAACACATAAATAAAAATACTACACTACTGAGCTTTTCCCTCTAGACTCAATCTAACATCCCACGCTCAACGGCGCTCTGATATTCCTTCTGTGTGATGTGCACCACCATGTCTCGGCTTATGGTATGTCGGGTATGTCCTTGCTCAGTTGGCTAATGATGTACCCCATCGATCAATCTCTCTATTGTCGTGCGTAGAGCATAGCCCATCTTGTTCATCTTCCTCCTCTTGCACCGCACCTCATCCTTTAGATCATCTGCCCTATCATTGGCTTCCTCCAACATTTCCTCGAAGTGAATCCTATCCATCACCTCCATCTCTAACTGAGTTCGGAGAGCCTCCTTCTCCGCCCTCTCACTCAAAACATTCTGCTCTAATTCCTCCAGCTTTCCTGCCACCTCAAATTCCTCACCACCGCTCGGTAAAACAAAGCTCCGATCTGGATCCTTACTTCCTTACAGTGAGCAATCTCTACCTCCATCTCCTGCATCACTAGTTGCCTCTGATGGTCCTCGTCCCTCAACTTCTAGAACGCAGACTCCCTCTCCCTAGCCTCAGCCTCTAGCTCCTCTACTCTACATCCCAACTCCAACATCTGCTCCTCATACTCTCCTAACATCTCATCCTCAATAGTAGCCTCTTCGGAGTCCATCATAGACTAGGGCTCCTCCTCCAAAGCCTCCTCCTCCAGATCAGACTCCACCTCTTTATCATCATCATCATCATCATCAGTAGGGGCCACTACTGAAATAGGCTCTGCTATCAAGGGTGTCTCATAGAGTACGTGGATATCACGTGGCTCCTCCTCTACTACTCGGCTAGGTCCCCCATGTCAGTCATCCTACAATCACCAGCATAAGACAACACAAATAACAACTCCATTAGAATGTTAAATAAACATAAGTTAATTGTATAGAATGAAGTTACATTTCATAACACACTAAGTCTCTCAAGGAAAACTCTACATGAGTTTTATCTCCTTCCTAACTTCTAGATTTTCTTAAGTTATAATCTAAGGACTCTCGTTCCTAAGGTTTATAACTATAGCTTTGATACCAACCTGTGACGCCCCCAAATTCGGACCTCCACTTGGTCACTCAAATTCGGTTCATCACGTGCTCAAAGTATTAACATAATAACTAAAATCATACATTCACAATGGAAAATCTAAATTAGAATAATGTACAATGATTTATTATAATTATTCCCCTAAGTCTCGCAACCTACAGTACTTAATAGATTACATAATAATATTGAATAAAGACCTATTACATAATCCTACTTAAGTTTAAACATAGTCTGCAAATAGTCTTAAAATACCATAATAGTTTTTAAACATAAAGGAACAAGCTAGTCGATAGCCTTGCCCTTGCCCTTGTCTGTTCCAGAGGCACCTCCCTATTCCTCCTTAACTGAAAGTTTTTAAATAAGCAAAGATGAGCACAAATTGCCCAGCAAGTAATATACAACAAGGGTGTAGGATATAATATCACAAGGTTTGAAATATCGAAGTGTCATTTCTAGGATAGTTCAAAGTGTCAGAATAACATCACGGATAAGGAATATAAACAATTCTTGGAATAAGAACAACAATTCTATATAAATCAACAGATATATATGAAGTCAACGACTAACAATGTATCCAACTGGATAAGCAATGTATACTGAGCAGTCACTAAAGACCATTGAACTTCCACTAGAGTTACCAATATTAAATTGATAACCCAAAAATATCAAGTATTATAGATGATCAGTCTACAATACTTTACGTTATGCATAACACCACAATAATATTCAATCATGTGTTGGGGTTTCCAACGACATACACTCCCCTTACCAAAAGGGTTGTCCAACTCAGTTTTCAAGATTTTTGCACCAATCAATTGGCTTGGACAGCTTTTATAAACATGCATATAGTTTAGCCGAATCAAATGGCATCGACTTTTTCACAATATTCAAGAAAAATACTAAGTTCAACATGAATAATAACTTTCACAAGGGTTTAAGCATATTAACTCATTTGAGCGAGAAAGTAATATAATTTGTATTCAAATAGATAAGCTTACGATATTCGTCGAATAGAGAATGCAATTATACTTGCAAAATAATAGTGAGGTTCAGATACTTACCTTATGCGTAGTTTATCAACGTTAATAACTCAACACTTTTGAATCCTAGTATAGTGTATTATAAGTATAAGGTGTTCATTAGCTAACACAGTCTTTAATCAAGCTCGACACGATTCAAGTATGCACATATGATACAAAATCAGTTTATAAGTCATCATGAATCAAATACTTAGTTACCTCATAAGCAAAACAAGAATGCTTAGTTTAAAACCTCCTTACTCATGGTCTTTCCATTACAAGGCAAAACCAACTTATCATCTAAGCATCATATATATATATATATATATATATATATATATATATATATATATATATATCAGTAGGTTTTAAAACACTTCTAGCCTTTTAGGTACCATACAAGTTGACTGCTAAAAGTCAGAATTCACTATTTGGGATTCGAGAATGCGGCGCAATTGCGCCCGTAGTTAAGTTTAGGAGGACGGCCTAGCAATTGCTACTTGAATCCTCTAACCATGCCAAGACTCGATTCTTTGCCTTGTTGTTTTCATCAAACTTGACCAAAACAACCACACATAATATATTTATCATGTTAAAGGTCTTTTTATGCTCCTTAAGTTAATCTAGGTTCCTTCTTTCATAATAGAATTCTAAGTTAATCATTTCAATCATTTCAGGCCATTTGAGGTCATGAACTCACAAAGTCTATCTTGTTTGCTCTCTAAACATACAATGTGATAGCCCCGAATCCGGGTCCCAAATCACCGCGGATTCGGTTCAATCATTCTATAAATATTGCGGAAGATATAAACATAAATTGTTAATACAATACACTTTACACACTATTCCCCAAAATCGAGTAACCTTAACTTATACACAAATCATAAACTATCTAATACATGATATTATTATCAAACTATACTATTACAATCTAGTTGGACATTTTATCCCAAGCAGAACTTGGCATTATCCTTTTCCTGTATCCGAATGCATTCGCCTTATCTGCAATGTTTATCATGATATAGCAAGGGTGAGCATGAAAGTTGCCCATCAAGTTTAAATAAAATTTAAGGATATATAATGATTGAAAGAGTCTGAATAATAGGCTGGCTATAATTCATCAATATAATTGAGAACTAGCACGAACAAACTTTTGACTGAACAAGTATTGAACATGAACAAATATATCTGGACCAACTAGTAATGAAGGTGATCAGCCTTTCATACCTGACTTATATATGCAATATGTACAGAGTACAATTCCACATGGCAATCAGAAATGATTAACCATAAGCATATCTGAATAAAACAACTCTTAGTAGAATTAAGTAAAACTTTCCTGAACCGTTGATTACCACTATGCAATTTAATAAGCTTTGTCTGAAGACCTTTTATTAATAATATTTATTTCTAAGTTAGAATAATATTATCACATTATAATACTATTATACATATATACATAGAATAACCTAAACACATAGCACATAACCCTATCAGTCTATAATACACATAAGACTTAGCCTTAAGTTAAACTATTGCAGTCCGAGTTGAGTTCGGTACAATTCTAACATCCCGACGATCTAGTCATACTTTTCTCGAGTCTAAGTTTAATTAAACTCTGCCTGAACACTTAACAATATCTTATAAAACTTTCTTATCAGTCAAAACAATTTTCATAGACTTGCAATAATTTTCAGATAACAACTACCTTTAATTCACTTAATATTATTAATCTTGATAATATTTAATTCACCTCTTAGTATTATTAGTTCCCTAATAATACTTTTACTCGCTTGCTAATATTATTAACACCTTAATAATATTTTAATACCTTACTAATATTATTAATCCTCTTAATAATATTTTAATCATGCATTAATATTATTACCTTAATAATATCTTACTTATGCTTTAGTATCATTAATAAATTAATAATACTTTTAATTATTTACTAATATTTTGTTCATTTACTAATATTATTAATCATCTAATAATATTTTATTGATTTACTAATATTATTAATCATTTAATAATACTTTAATCATTTATTAATGCTTAAATCAAATATTATTAACCATTTAATAATATTTTAAAGAAGTTTTAATATTAATAGTTTTATTTACTTAGAAATATCATATTCTAATATTATTAATATCATAATAATAATTTAATAATTTATTGGATTAATAAACAATTTATTCCAATTGTTCATCCTTTATAAAACCTCTTATTTAATATCCAAAAGGACATAAATAATATTTATTATTGTAAATTACCAAAATGCCCTAGAATAGTCATAACATTATATATTAGGAGTATTCAAGCATTAAAATCACATTTTTATTATTAAAGACATCATTTAGCTATTTATTTCCTTTTATTCATAACATTATTATTTTTTGGAAAAATAGCAAATTGACTCCAAAAATTCTCAACTTCTGGATTTTGACAGAATATGAACCAAAAATGATCCCCTAATTTTTCTGAAATTTTAGAAAATGATTTACTATTTTTAAAGTGCCCAAAACACTCGAATCTTGCTCTATTTTTCATAAATTTAGTTTTGCTCAGACAAATCTGAACTTTTCAAGGTATGCTCTCCTAACATACATGAACCTACTGTAAAAATGTCGTAATTTTCTAGTGTATACACAGTGAGATATTCGAAGGATAATATTTCAGAGTCCTTTACGGAAATAGCCATTACGTACAACCTATAACTCGAAACGCGTCCGTTCTTTTTCCTGCATGTAGATAACTTCTTAAGGTACCTCTGTGATTTTTTCCATATTTTTAAAAGACTAGAAACTGACCGAAACAGCCTCAAGAAAAATGTAATAGTAACTATTTTAGGGTTTTGAACCCTTTGTTAGATTTGTAATATTCAAGAACGCAATCAAATTGCAAAAATTAATCGGAAGCGAGATAAATCAGAGTTTAAAAATTTTTACAAACCATATACCCGGATCACCCTTTATGCACAATTATTAATTAAACGAAAAGATAAAGAATAAAATCATACCCTTGAAGATCGAGCTTCCTCAGGTACAAGTTCACCTCCAAATCCTTTCGCGTTCAACTTGAATTCACCGGGTTTGGTTCCTTCCTTTGATCAACATTAGCCACCCAAGTGTTTGGCCTCTAGAGGTGATCCACCAAGGAAGAAGAAGGATTTAAGAAGATGGGTGGTTGGCTAAACCCTAGTTTTTCTATCTCTAAAGAAAAAGAGCGTACTCTCCAACTTTTGGAATAACGTATGTTGTAAAAGTCAACAACCTCATCACCCATAATAAGACTCCTCTTATTTATAGATGTGGGCAACCCACCTTAACAATTAAGGAATTGGGTTTTATTTAATTAATTAAATTCTTTTAATTAATTAAGCTCCCTAATCTTATTAGGGATAATTAATTAAACTCCTTTAACTAATTTTCCTTCCTAATCCAATTAGGAATAAATGAGAGTACTTATATAAAATTAATTTCTAAACTCTTTTAGAAATTAAAATATTAATAATTGTAATAATATTAATAAGACTCCTCTTATTAATTTATATTTAATATTTCTAAAATATTAAAGAATAAATATTAAGCTATTTAATTTATTCTATCACCATAGATTAAATTAAATATACTTAATATATTATTACGATTATGCCATTAACTTCTTAAATAATTATTCTTCCTTTTATGGTGTGACCCTTTAGGTTCTCCATATTAAATCGGTTGTGAATAAATCAATTAGAACAATTCTAATCTTATTTAAATAAATAAATTAAATAATTAATTTATTTAAATAAATAATATTTATTATACAATAGGGATAAGCCTCCCTAGCGTTCAACGACTTTCCAGATAATATTGATTTCAACATTAATCATTAAAGAACCTTTGAGTAAATAGTTACCGTACAATTCAATCCTTCCACCATACAATGTCCCAATTAAATATAAGACATGGAATTCTTCGTCAAGTCTTATTTTATTTAATTATATGTATTTCGATCCTTAAATGCACAACTCCAAATAATTCAAATTAGAAACTCCTTTCTAATTTCATTCTCGCTTATAGCTAAGGACTTTGGGTTGTCATTTATCGAATCACATAGGATATTTCTCTTCTTTTATTAGAAGTGGTAGATTCTTTATTGATCATACATTATCTCCATGTACAACTTATTATACCCAAGCATACCCTTTGATATACCCTAAGGGTCTTAAGAAATAAGTCAAAGTATAACTCATCATACACAAGATACTATGATGATCTCAAGTCCAAGGATTACTTGTACTACTATCACTACAGGAATTCCTATTGACATGCAAGTAAAACTCCATTAGGTATTCCTTAGCGAGCCACGCTCAAATGAACTTATTCTCTAATAAGCACCTACATACTTGCTTTAGTGTCTCCACACAAATGATCATGAGATCAATCATCCTCATCCAATGAGCAAGCAACGTATGTACCAATCTACCCGGATTCACTAATCCCCAATTTAGTAATCCAATGATTGGGAACTATTTTAGTTTTAAGCTTTCTAAGAATTTAGATCTCATTAGAATGATCATCATCATTATTCTAAAAGCATTGCTTAAAACTATGGGTTTATCACATATTATAAAACAGCATCATGTAGATAATTAAAAGCCTTTAATAAATTAATACTTTTTATTAATAAATGAATAAGATTGTTACAAAGTATATGCTTTATCATCAAACATGATTGGTGTGACGCCCCCAAAATAGGTATACATCACCCATTCCGAGTTGTCAATACATGGTACAGAAACAACTACAACTTTATTATTACAACAGTAAAAATGTGAGTTTGAATACAAATATTATCTTCTAGACAATATCTATACTCAAATAAATCCTCATCACATTTATTGATACATTATTTTACAAAAATGGTGAGGACTACTAAACAACTCTTTCTAGAACCTTCATTCCATACCCCGACTCGTACTCGCTATATTCTCGCCTCCTGAGAAGAAAATGGAACAAAAAGGAAAGGGGTGAGCTCAACTAGCCCAGAAAAGAATATTATGACTAAGATAATATACAACAAATTATCGTTAGTCTTCAACAGGGAAAAATCTAATAGAATACAATAGACAACAAATTTTAAATAAATATTCCGAAGCGGAAATAATAATTCATTAGAAGAGTTAAGTAGAGAATGCAAACTACTATCTTCTATGTATGAATTTAAAAGTTCATCGTCTATCTTTTATCCTCGTAACATCAATCAATATACATCCGGAATTAAATATTCATCTTTTGCTCTATGTGCCAAAGATATTCATCGATTGGTCATGTTCATTTAAACACTGCTCATCTTTGCACTACTACCAAAGATATTCTTGAAATCATTCATCTTTGCACTACAGCCAAAGATATTCAATAATATCATCATTTATGATCGAGGATGATGAAAATATTTTTTAAAGAAACTAATCCAATTGAAACAAAATGACAAGGATTAAGGATTAAGGATTAAGTACTTTGTTTTATCCATGTTCAAAATACCTCAAAAATAATCATAGTGGTGTAAAATTCAAGAATGATCAAAACATGGATACAATCAAAGCTAGTATCCGAATAGATATTTTGGACAAAAGAAGAAATTTTATTTTTTCTATGAATAGTGTTTAGTATCGTGAATAGTGCCATACACGTGAATAGTAACTCAAACACCAAAAGATAGAAATTCCACAAAAAAGCATCTTCACGCACCATGAATAGTACTCGTGAATAGTAATCGTGAATAGTAACTCATGAATAGTAACTCGTGAATAGTAACTCATGAATAGTAACTCAGACATGAAAAAGTTCTAAATTTGATAAAAAGTTCCAACCAATATTTCAAAGATAATGATATTGAAGAAATAATATCATTTGAGAAGAAAATAACATCCCTTACCTCGAAAGATTAGTACTTCTAAATTTGGAATCTAGGGTATAGTGTCAAGGAACTTGCACAATCTAACAATACTCAAAGTATACTCAAAATACTCACAAGAATACGCTCGATAATATAGAGAGAGAGAAAACTTGATTTACGGTGTGATTTTCAATTCTAACCTAAGCACCCTATTTATAGGAAAATGCTTAGAAACAAAGCGTAAAATTTAATAAAATATTAATATATATTATAAATTTCCTTAGCCCATCTTTGAAGATCTGATTTCAGCAATTAATATCACATGTTAGCCCACTTAAATGTAAAAAAACGTTTTTCTTTAAAATAATAATTAAAACTTCCAAAATCAATTATTTTGACTTCAAATTTCAATAATTCACAATAAATAGCCCTTTTATCAGAAAATTTGAATCTCATGAGTTTTTATAGGAAATTCAATTCTCTACAACTTTGTAGAAGAAAGTTTTCCAAATTCCAAGCAGAAATTGACCGAAATCCACAAACAGGCGATTTTACAAATTTATAATCAAATTTCGACCAATAAATGGGGTCCAATGAGCATGTTTAACATGTTTTAAATATTTATTGCAACAAAAATACTCTTCCTCCTCAGTATACTCATATATCCCACATTCGTTGTAAAATATCACCATTATTATATTATTAAAATATAATTATACATTATCTTATCGTAAAAAGATAAAATTTCAATTTTCAACAATTGTCACATTAAAATTTTTCTCCATCTATATCCACATAAAATCAATATTTACCTCATCATATGAATCAATAATTAATTATTCACAAATAATATTACAGTAATCACAATATTGACAACGCATACGGTTCTGTGAGAAAGAGGGGCTTTCAATAAGAATTTCTCCTCATGCGCCGCAATTAGGTGACCAAACCTCTCCTTAGATGTAACTTTCTAGACATTGCCAATAATGTTATCTAATAATATTATTCAGATAATATGAATTATTGCTTCGATAATAAAAAATATTGTGTAATGACAATTATTGAAACAACAATGAATATAAAATATCAACGCAACAATTATTGAATCAATAAAATAAAATCTCGAACAATAATTCATCGTAACC
Source organism: Panax quinquefolius (assembly GCA_020205615.1). Classification (NCBI taxonomy): domain Eukaryota; kingdom Viridiplantae; phylum Streptophyta; class Magnoliopsida; order Apiales; family Araliaceae; genus Panax; species Panax quinquefolius. The sequence continues at coordinate 90,928,466 of CM035156.1, read as the reverse complement.
ATTATTGAGTAGTGCCTTTTACGTAAGAATCAATAATTGGTGCAACACTGCGTATAACTCTCGTGTTTTAACCACAATTTAGTATTTTAACAAGATAATCTGTGAATAACTACTCACTGTTATTTTTAAACAACTTATATTTGCTGTTTTTTCTTCATCCAATCGCTTTCAAGTTATGGGGCCCACAAAAAAGATGGCAACCGTCGTGCATTTAATATTTCCGACAAAGAAGAATATTCCACGACCAAACGAATATTCCCGACAACAATGAATATTTTATAACCACTTGCTTATTTTGAAATATTTGCGTATTTTACCCCTAACTATCCACATTAATCAAATCAACCCTTACTATTTCAAAATAATAAATAGAGAAAATTAAATTTCATTAATAATAAGTTGGGGTCTTACAACCTCCCTCCTTATGAAATTTCATCCTCGAAATTGACGACGCACGGTGTGTTTCAAAAGGTGAGGATACCTCGCTTTCATTTCCGCTTTCCAATCCCCGTGTCATTTCTCTATATAGCATGATTCCTCCACAAAACTTTAACTTGTGGTATGACCTTTCATGCGAGGGACATGCTCCTTCCTATCCAAGATCTTGACAGTACCTCCCCATACGTTAAGTCTTCTTGCTATTTCGTCCAGTTCTAATTCTATAACATGGTTCGGGTCTTTCACATATTTCTTAAGTATGAGATATGTGAAACACATTATGAACACGAGACATACTTGGAGGTAACGCAAGTCTATTGGCTACATTTCCTACTCGGTCAAGAATTTGAAATGGACCAATAAATCATGGATTGAGCTTTCCTCTCTTCCCAAATCTTATAACTCCTTCCATGGAGCAACTCGCAACAATACATGATCCCCTACACTAAATTCCACGCCCTTTCGATGAAGATCCGCATAACTCTTTTGTCGATCTTGTGCCGCTTTGTATACGTTGTCGAATCATTTGAATCTTTTCGGTAGTCATACGCATTTAACTCCTCGGGTCCCAACAATGTTGCTTCACCCACCTCATCCCAACATATTGGAGAACGACATTTTCGCCCATATAATGCTTCAATGGAGCCACACCTATACTTGCTCGATAATCGTTGTTGTAGGAGAATTCCACCAATGGTAAATACTTATCCCAAGCGCCCTTGAAGTCAGGACACGTAGTCTTAATAAATCTTCAAGAGTTTGAATAGTCCTCTCGATTGTTCGTCTGTTTGAGGATGGTATGCCGAACTAAATCGCAAACTGCGCCCATATCTTTTTGCAAGCTAACCCAAAATCTTGAAGTGAATCTTGGGTCACGATCCGAAACTATGGATACAGGCATGCCATGCAACCTCACAATTTCATTCACGTACATACTAGCAAGACGTTCAAGGGAATAAGTCTCCCGTATCGGCAAGAAATGAGCAGACTTGGTTAATCTATCAACAATAACCCAAATAGCATTGATGCCTTGAGAAACCGTAGGAAGACCCGTAACGAAATCCATGGTAATGTGTTCCCACTTCCATTTCGGAATCTCAAGTGGTTGCAACGGACCCTTAGGTACTAGATGCTCACTTTACTGAGTTGGCAAGTTAAACACATTGAGATAAACTTTGCAATCTCTCTCTTCATATTGTTCCACCAAATGTATGTCAAGATCACGATACATTTTAGTACTTCCGAGGATGGATTGCAAATGGTGTATTGTGTGCCTCCATAATAATCTTGTACTTCAAATCGTAGTCGTTAGGAACACAAAGTCTAGAGTGGACTCAAGTATTCCTTCTTCATCAATTCTCGCTTTTTAATAGCTCCTTCTTGTACTTTCTTCTTCTTCATACGATCACCCTCCTGCCGGTGGCTTGAGCAACCTTAACTTTTTCTATTAAAGTTGGCTCTATACGATATACTTGACATCATCGCACTCATTCCTCATATATGATCTTCTACTCAACGCGTCACCACCACGCTCACTTTACCGGGATGGTATTGAATAGTGTGGTCGTAGTCTTTCAATAGCTCGAGCCAACGTCATTGCCGCATGTTGAGTTCTTTTTGAGTGAAGAAATATTTAAGGCTTTTATGGTCCGAATATATCTCCACTTTCTCCCCATATAGATAGTGCCTCCATATTTTTAGCGCGAAACGATCGGCCGCTAACTCTAGATCATGAGTAGGATAATTCCTCTCATACTTTTAAGTTGTCGCGAGGCATAGGCTATGACTTTCTCACGTTGCATGAGAACACATCCTAACCTTCATCAAGCATCATCAGAGATAACAAATCCATCCCAACCGGATGGTATTGTTAGAGCAGTCTTTGAAATAAGTCTCCTCTTAAGCTCTTGGAAATTCTTCTCGTATTCTTCGCTCCAAACGAATTTTGTATCCTTCCGAAAGTTAGTTGAGTTAATGGAGTAGCGATTGAGAAAACCTTCCACTAATCTCCGATAATAACCAAATAAGCCCAAAAGCTACAAAAGACTTCAATCATCGACTTTGGTTGCTCCCAACTTCAGTATAGCTTCAATCTTCGCCGGGTCCACGGATACTCCATGTTTCGACACCACATGCCCAAGAAAGTATGTACACAAGCCAATCATGTTTGATGATAAAGCATATACTTTGTAACAATCTTATTCATTTATTAATAAAAAAGTATTAATTTATTAAAGGCTTTTAATTATCTACATGATGTCGTTTTTTATAATATGTGATAAACCCATAGTTTTAAGCAATGCTTTTAGAATAATGATGATGATCATTCTAATGAGATCTAAATTCTTAGAAAGCTTAAAACTAAAATAGTTCCCAATCATTGGATTACTAAATTGGGGATTAGTGAATCCGGATAGATTGGTACATACGTTGCTTGCTCATTGGATGAGGATGATTGATCTCATGATCATTTGTGTGGAGACACTAAAGCAAGTATGTAGGTGCTTATTAGAGAATAAGTTCACTGAACGTGGCTCGCTAAGGAATACCTAATGGAGTTTTATTTGCATTCGTCAATAGGAATTCTCAGTAGTGATAGTAGTACAAGTGATCCTGGACTTGAGATCATCATAGTATCTTGTGTATGATGAGTTATACTTTGACTTATTCCTTAAGACCCTTAGGGTATATCAAAGGGTATGCTTGGGTATAATAAGTTATACATGGAGATAATGTATGATCAATAAAGAATCTACCACTTCTAATAAAAGAAGAGAAATGTCCTATGTGATTCGATAAATGACAACCCAGTAGTCCTCGGGTTATAAGCGTAATGAAATTAGAAAGGAGTTTCTAATTTGCATTATTTGGAGTTGTGCATTTAAGAGTCGAAATACATATAATTAAATAAAATAAGACTTGACAAAGAATTCCATGTCTTATATTTAATTGGGACATCAGATAGTGGAAGGATTGAATTGCATACAGTAACTATTTACTCAAAGGTTCTTTTATGATTAATGTTGAAATCTATATTATCCGGAAAGTCGTTGATCGCTAGGGAGGCTTATCCCTATTGTAGAATAAATATTATTTATTTAAATAAATTAATTGTTTAATTTATTTATTTAAATAAGATTAGAATTGTTCTAATTGATTTATTCACAACCGGTTTAATATGGAGAACCTAAAGGGTCACACCATAAAATGAAGAATAATTATTTAAGAAGTTAATGGCATAATCATAATAATATAGTTAAGTATATTTAATTTAATCTATGGTGATAGAATAAATTAAATAGCTTAATATTTATTATTTAATATTTTAGAAATATTAAATATAAATTAATAAGAGGAGTCTTATTAATATTATTACAATTATTATTATTTTAATTTCTAAAAGAGTTTAGGAATTAATTTAATATAAGTACTCTCATTTATTCCTAATTGGATTAGGAAGGAAAATTAGTTAAAAGAGTTTAATTAATTATCCCTAATTAAGATTAGGAGCTTAATTAATTAAAAGAATTTAATTAATTAAATAAAACCCAATTCCTTAATTGTTAAGGTGGGTTGCCCACATCTATAAATAAGAGGAGTCTTATTATGGGTGATATGGGTTGTTGACTTTTTCAACATACGACATAATTCCAATTGTTGGGAGAGTACACCTTTTCTATAGAGATAGAAAAACTAGGGTTTAGCCAACCACCCTTCTTCTTGAATTTTCTTTCTTCCTGGTGGATCACCCCAGAGGCCAAACATTTGGGTGGCTAACGTTGATCAAAGGAAGGAACCAAACCCGGTGGATTCAAGATTGAACGCGAAAGGATTTGGAGGTGAACTTGTACCTGAGGAAGCTCGATCTTCAAGGGTATGATTTATTCTTTATCTTTTCGTTTAATTAATAATTGTGCATAAAGGGTGATCCGTATATGGTTTGTAAATTTTAAACTCGATTTTACACGCTCGCATTATTTTTATAATTTGATCAAGGTTACATGAATATTACAAACCCAATAAAGGGCATCGAGCCAAACCTTTATGCTAATTATTAATTGTTTTAATTTGATATCTATATTGATATGTGTTTAGAACAATTTAATTGGGCATAATTTTATTGTATAAAATTTAATAATAAAAAAAAAAAAAAATTCATTCATGCATTTTTTTAGTGAGTATATATATATATATATATATATATATATATATATATATATATATATATATATATATATATATACTTTTTCACAGAGTATGGCAATTAATTAAAGTATTTCATGCATAGTAGTCATTATTATGTGAGTCAATTTTTTTTTTTTTAAAAAAAATGTGGCATCACTACACTATAACGAGGCAAGGGATGCAGCCTTTAAAAAAAAAAAAAAAAGAATAAAAAAAAAGGTTGCAATTGTACGGAAATTGACTTCATGTTCCTTCCAAAGCTCCTGCTGCCGTTTATATATATATATATAAACGTAATATATATATATATATATATATAACCGTAACATTTATATATATATATATATATATATATTTTAATAATTTTATAATTAAAATAAAGTTTATTTTAATCTTAAAATAAAAGGTTTATTTTAATATTGAAATAAAAGAGTTTATTTTAATTTTAAAATTGAATATTATATATATATAATTATTTTAATCTTAAAATAAAAGTTTATTTTAATTTTAAAATAAAAGGTTTATTTTAATCTTAAAATAAAAGATTTATTTAAATTTTAAAATTAAAATTTCATGCTAACTAATTAGAGTTGGAATTGGATTCCATGATAACTAATTGGAGTTGAAATTGGATTCTATTTTTCCTTAAATAAAGGAGTTTATTTAGATATGAAATAAGATTTCATATTATTCAAAATAAAGGAGTTTATTTGTGAATAGGAAAGAGAATCCTAATTTCCTTAAATAAAGGAGTTTATTTAAATATGAAATAAGATTTCATATTATTCAAAATAAAAGAGTTTATTTGTGAATAGGAAAGAATATCCGTGTTTCCTTTAATAAATTTTTTTTTTTACATGGAATCGATTCCATAATTAATTAAAATAAAAGAGTTTATTTTAATTAAAGATTTTTTTTATTACATGGAATTGGATTCCATAATTAATTAAAATAAAGGAGTTTATTTTGATTAAAATTTTGATTAAAATAAAATAGTTTATTTTATTCAAAATTAGATAAATTAAAATAAAATAGTTTTATTTTGATTTAAATTTGGATTAAAATAAAGGAGTTTATTTTGATTCAAAAATAGATTTTATACTAACTAAATTTGCCCATTAAATGATATCAATATATATATTAAATGTTTATTATTCATGAGATGAATGTTATTTATCGATGCATATGGTGATGTGTATGATAATAAATGGGATTGATTATGGACTATCGACCAATGTGATTGGATTTTATTTTAGTTGGATGCATGAATGTATGGGTTTTATTAAATGGGGTCTCATGACTCGCCTTCTCTAATTTTTCTTAATGTAAAATCTATCTTCCTCCTATGTACTTCCCTCGATCACGATCAAGGTTTCTATTTATTTTAAATAGTTTTGTAATAGGAATAGTTAGAATTAATTTTGAAGAATTAGAGATCAAAGATCAAGGAGCAAGGAGCGTGAAGACCCGCTTGTAATGGAGCCCGGGTTTAAATGTAATAGTTATATTTAAATATTAATTCTTGCACCCCTGGGAGTTTGACCTTTTGGTTCACTTGGTGGCTCTAGTGAACCAAACTAGAATAAAAGTCCATAATCAATCCCGTAGAATATAGTATTCTATATGTGCATGCTTATATATATATATATATATATATTATGCAAACATGCTTCGCATGTTCATTAATACGACGACGTATTATTTATATATATATATGTAATGCGCTTAAACAAGATGAGACAAATTAATAACAAAACCCTCAATTTTTATATTAAGTCCTAAGCGCTCAAAGATATTTGGAATATCGAACGTCGCTTTCTAGCATGATAAAATTAATAGAGTATTAAATATTTAATATGAGTTTGTTGTGTCACCACAAGGCAAGTATTAAGTATTTAAGATGTTAATTTATCACATTTGATGCTTATAAAGAAAATTGAACAATATTGTTTTGTTGGTCACCACAAGGATAATATTTTTCTTTTTTGAATATATGGAGTGCTAGGTTTGACTTAACTTGGATAATTTTGATTGGATGTGCCACCACTGATCAAAATAATCTAAGAGGCAAAATACAAGGAGTCAGATAGTTGATGTAATCGACAAAAGTTGTCTACCTATTTATTTATATATAGTTTGTTGTGTCACCACAAGGCTATATACATTGAAATGGGATCCTTATTCTCACTAGCAAATCTTTAATTAGATTTTGCCGAACTATATAAGTGAGGGTAATATAGTTTGAAGAAAATAGTGGGAGATACCAATTTAAAACAAGACCTAAATTATTTTGGTAATTAATAAAAGAATGTATGTTAAAATGTTGTTAATTACAAATTCATTTACGTAATTTTACAATGTCTAAATTACTATCATCGCTAAAGCATATTAGATGCTAAGTTAATCGTAATCTAAATTAAACGGATTGGTTAAGGAATTTGAGAATAGTTCTCATGGCTAAAAAGCTATCTTATATCCTTAATACGCCTATCCTCGCAATGGTTGCGCATAATGCCTCGAGGAAGAGATTGCTACTTTTAGAAAGTGGCAAGATGATGCACATTGGCTCAATGCATCATGCTCTCAGATCCACGAGTAACGAGCTTCAACACAAGATGAAACTATGGATCCTCCTACTATATTCCCGCACATCAAGTAGTTGATGGTGAGGAAAGTAGGACCGATAGATATCGAGATATCTAAGGAGCTCTTCCGATCTAGAATGGCCAATGGCACTATAGTAGAGCATAAAAGTCCTTAACATTATCAATTTGATTGATCAATTAGACAACGAAGTTTTGTCATGGATGGATAGTTGAGCCAAGATTTGATCTTGCACTCACTCCCTTGGACTCCTTTCACAATTGTTGTGAATTTTTATATGAACAAGCTAGATATCACCCCGCCGATTTGCTTAACATATTGAAAATGTTGAGAGTCACTTTCCAACCAAGAAAAACCAAGTCTTACCGGTAGGGGCCAAAGGATCTTCTCAAAAGAAGAACGATTCAAAGAAGGTAAATAGAAAGGCATAAACAAAGGATAATAAGAACAAAATCGACACGGATAGCAAAGGAGTTTGCTTCCACCGCAATAAGCCGGACATCGGAAAGAAATCATGAGAAGCATCTTGCAGAGGCTAACCAAAGAAGCTTAGTGAAGTTTTGTTATAATATGCTTTTTGTTCATGATTGAAATAAATTTTCTTTAAGTCAAGGTTCTACTTGGGTATTGGATACCGACATTGGTTATCATAAATATAGATTTATGAAGGACCAAATGTAAGTAGAAAGTTAAACAAAGATAAGTAATCCTATGTGTGGGAAATGAAGCAAAGGTCACGATATTAGCCATAGAAACTTATAGTTTAGCAATGCCACGGCAAATCTATTAAGTCAATAAGTTGTTATTGTATTCCAGTTCTTGTTAAAAATATTATTTCCATTTTATTGTTGGACAATGAAATCTTTGGTATTATAATTAAGAACAATTGTTGTTCTATTTATAATAATAATGTTTTGTATAGAATCGAATATTACTTAATAAATTTTGTATACTGACTTACATGAAAATAATTTTGCATATTGAACAAATTAGTATAAGAAAAGGAGATGATCATTGAAAGAGTTGAATGTATGTATTTGTTGAAATACAAGTGTGAATTATTTGAAAGGTTCAAAGAATTCAGAAGTGAAACAAATTGGCAATGTATTAAGATTCTTTGATTAGATCAAGGAATAAATACTTGTGCAATAAGTTTCTAGATCATCTCAAATGGTTTTCTCATAATGGACACATCCTGATACGTAATAATTGATTGATGTATCTAAATGAAAAATCGTACCTTATTGGACATGGTGCGGTCCAAAATGATTTTACCGACATTCCAGTATCTTTTTTGGGATAATGTCCTAGAAATGGCTACGATATCACGGAAAAGGTAACCTCAAAATCCGCCCCAAGACTCCATAAAAGTTATGGATGTGGAGGATTCCTAATCTTAAGTATGTTAAGATGAGGGGTTGTCCAACTTATTTGAAAAGGTTTCAAAGGATAAGCTTGGGACAAGATTTGACAAGTACAATTTGTGGGACATCCTAAAGTAAGTTTAGGGTATATGTTCTATAATCCTACTTAGCAAAAGGTGTTTTTATTGAAACACGCTTCCTTCTAAGATAAAGGTGTTTATCATCAAGGGGCTAGTGGGAGGATAATAGATCTTGAAGAGTTCAAGAACCACAAAACACTATAAGTCAAATAAGAGGAACCTCGTAGAGATAGATTCTATTGTACCACAACCGAATCAGAACTCGAATAGTACCAAAGATACCTAGGAGGTATGGATTCATCATGGATGATGATGATGAGGTACACATCATAGAAGATGATGATCCGATACATACTGATGAGGTAAGAGTTGTAGACACTCGAGAGAAATGGATTGAAGTAAGTTTCTCAAATATGGAACATTCGTTTTGATGAGACAATCAAAAGAGTTTGATTTTATCAAAAACAAGAATGAACCTAATGTGTACAAAAGGGTCAGTGGGAGCGTCGTGAAATTTCTAGTATTATATGTTGATATAATATGGATGAGGAATTACATACCAATGCTACAATCAGTAAAGATAAAGTTGTCTAAACAATCCTCCATGAATGATTTGGGAAGAGTATCATTATTGGGGATATAAATCTATATAGATAGATTTAAGAGGATGCTCGACTTAACCCAAGGAACGTATATTCATTTGATGCTAAAGTCGATTAGCATGGCAAACTCCAAGAGATGTCTCATGTCGATGAGCTATGGAGTGTATCTCTCTTAATAGTCCCCATGCACTCTCTCGAAAAGAGAGAGTCGCATGAGTGACAATCATGTATGCAATGAAATGTACGAGACCGATGTTGATCACCATATTATGGAGAAGTTCACTATGAGTCGCTGAAAATATCTTAAAGTGCTTAACCCAAGCACTAAGGATGTGATCATATTCATGGTGGGTCTAAATTAAAACTAGAGGGCTTAATGCACTCAAGTTTTTCAGATGCATCAAGATTTACGTAAAAATCCACTTTAAGGTAAAGGGCTACCTTGAACATTGGTGCGTTGAATTGGAAAGGTTCCAAACAAAGAAAGAGTTGTTGGTTTAGTGATAAAGACAAAGTATATAGCTATAAATGAAGTCGCAAGTTGATTGTTTGGATTAAAAGTTCATTACGTAACTAGGAATAGTTCTAAGTCTCATCTTGGATCTAAACATGTGTTGTGGCACTTTCATTTGATTATTAGAATCATTGAAAGAAGGGAAATCACTATAGAGATAGTGGACTCTCATGAACAACATTACATATCCATTAACTAAAGCTTATCCAACAACAGCAGGATAATCGTCACTTAGAGAAGAAGAGTATAAGATACCATGACGATTGGTTTTAGTGCAAGTGGGAGATTGAAAGTAGTATGCACACAAGCCAATCATGTTTGATGATAAAGCATATACTTTTGTAACAATCTTATTCATTTATTAATAAAAAGTATTAATTTATTAAAGGCTTTTAATTATCTACATGATGTCGCTTTTATAATATGTGATAAACCCATAGTTTTAAGCAATGCTTTTAGAATAATGATGATGATCATTCTAATGAGATCTAAATTCTTAGAAAGCTTAAAACTAAAATAGGTTCCCAATCATTGGATTACTAAATTGGGGATTAGTGAATCCCGGATAGATTGGTACATACGTTGCTTGCTTTCATTGGATGAGGATGATTGATCTCATGATCATTTGTGTGTGAAGACACTAAAGCAAGTATGTAGGTGCTTATTAGAGAATAAGTTCATCGAACGTGGCTCGCTAAGGAATACCTAATGGAGTTTTATTTGCTCGTCAATAGGAATTTCTCAGAGTGATAGTAGTACAAGTGATCCTTGGACTTGAGATCATCATAGTATCTTGTGTATGATGAGTTATACTTTGACTTATTCCTTAAGACCCTTTAGGTATATCAAAGGGTATGCTTGGGTATAATAAGTTGTACATGGAGATAATGTATGATCAATAAAGAATCTACCACTTCTAATAAAAGAAGAGAAATGTCCTATGTGATTCGATAAATGACAACCCAAAGAGTCCTTGGTTAATAAGAGTAATGAAATTAGAAAGGAGTTTCTAATTTGCATTATTGGAGTCATGCATTTAAGAGTCGAAATACATATAATTAAATAAAATAAGACTTGACAAGAATTTCATGCCTTATATTTAATTGGGACATCAGATGGTGGAAGGATTGAATTGCACGCAGAACTATTTACTCAAAGGTTCTTTTATGATTAATGTTGAAATCTATATTATCTCCGGAAAGTCGTTGATCGCTAGGGGAGGCTTATCCCTATTGTAGAATAAATATTATTTATTTAAATAAATTAATTGTTTAATTTATTTATTTAAATAAGATTAGAATTGTTCTAATTGATTTATTCACAACCGGTTTAATATGGAGAACCTAAAGGGTCACACCATAAAAGGAAGAATAATTATTTAAGAAGTTAATGGCATAATCGTAATAATATATAGTTAAGTATATTTAATTTAATCTATGGTGATAGAATAAATTAAATAGCTTAATATTTATTATTTAATATTTTAGAAATATTAAATATAAATTAATAAGAGGAGTCTTATTAATATTATTACAATTATTATTATTTTAATTTCTAAAAGAGTTTAGGAATTAATTTAATATAAGTACTCTCATTTATTCCTAATTGGATTAGGAAGAAAATTAGTTAAAAGAGTTTAATTAATTATCCCTAATTAGATTAGGGAGCTTAATTAATTAAAAGAATTTAATTAATTAAATAAATCCCAATTCCTTAATTGTTAAGGTGGGTTGCCCACATCTATAAATAAGAGGAGTCTTATTATGGGTGATGGGGGTTGTTGACTTTTTTCAACATACGTATATAATTCCAATTGTTGGGAGAGTACACCTTTTTCTATGTAGATAGAAAACTAGGGTTTAGCCAACCACCCTTCTTCTTGAATTTTCTTCTTCCTGGTGGATCACCTCAGAGGCCAAACATTTGGGTGGCTAACGTTGATCAAAGGAAGGAACCAAACCCGTGGATTCAAGATTGAACGCGAAAGGATTTGGAGGTGAACTTGTACCGAGGAAGCTCGATCTTCAAGGGTATGATTTATTCTTCATCTTTTCGCTTAATTAATAATTATGCATAAAGGGTGATCCGTATATGGTTTGTAAATTTTAAACTCGATTTTACACGCTTTCGCATTATTTTTGCAATTTGATTCATACATATGAATATTACAAACCCAACACTCGGCTTCTAATCTTCAAATGATGATATCCGTAACGAAGATCGATTTTTGAAAAGAATTGTGCCTTTACAATCGGGTCAAACAATCATCAATACGAGGTAGAGGATACCTATTCTTGATGGTGACATGGTTCAATTCTCGATAGTCAATATTAAAGTCGTGATACTCCCGCTTTTCTTTTTAATGAATAAAAACAGAGCACCCAAGGAGATGTACTAGGATTTAATGAAACCGATGTCCAACAATTTCTCGTAGTTGGACCTTTAACTCCGAAGTTCAATAGGAGCCATTCGATATGGGGTTTTAGAAATGGGCTTTGTACCAGTTCAAGATCAATAAAGAATTCAACTTCACGCTCGGGGGTAGGCACGGAAGTTCTTCAGAAATACGCCGGAAAGTCAATAACAACAGAATATTATTCAAATTTGACGTGTCTTTATTCAAATCCATAACATGGGCTAAGAAAGCTTGACATCCGCTTTTCAATAAACGAATAGCTTTATGATTAGATATGATAGTGATTGATTTTAATGGTTTAGTTGCTTGAATTGCACAACAGTTGGTTAGGAATATGAAAACTAACAACCTTATTTAAAATAATCAATTTTGGCATGATGAGTAGTTAACCAATCAATCCCTAAAATCACATCAAAAACAAGTATCTTTAAAGAGATAAGGTCAATGTGTAAGGTAATGGTGCCAACTTGAATCAAACAAGATTTATAAGCAAGTGGATGTGATGAAAGTTTCTCCTAACTGAGTTTCCACAGATAGGTCAAAGTCTAATTTCTCCGAGTCAAGTTTAAACGTTGAGCACATGCAGGAGAGATAAATGAATGGGTAGCACCGTAGATCAAGTAAGGTATAAACTTCGCAAGAATTTATAAATAGCTTACCCGTGATCACCTCGCTTGGGTTTCTCGATTTTGACCGGTCACAACAAACGCTTCTTCCTAATCGTTGACTTTGATTTTTTCTCGGGATGATCTTTTGAGTCACCGTCCCATTGAACTAGGTTTCGCTACTGCATAATCTCGAGCGATATGTCCTTCCTTTCCATAATTATAGCATACCTTGAATCTGTTAGGCGGTTTGACCGATATGTCCCTCTTTCCGCATTTGTAAGATATATGACCAAGGGTCGTTCTCCTCCCTTAGAACCGCTTGTCACGAAGATCGCTGCCTTCACATGGTCGTTGTTAAATCTCTCTTTTTAAAATCTCCTCTCGACTCGCTTCTTCTATTTTCATGGCTATGATTACCACCAGAGTGGTTACCATTTTGTCCGTCTGCTTTTCTCCGTTGGTTATCATTATTCGCTGACCGCTATCTCCGTACGATCCTCGGTTGTGGTCCTTCGCTTGACCGTACTCGTTATCTCGCTTCTAATAATTGAGCCTCGCTTACAATATCTCGGATAGAGAGAAAATTTATGAGAAATGAGATATCGACGTACGGGGTTTCAAACCTCTAAGAAACATCCGTACACGCTCCTCATTCTCCACCAAATGAGGTGCAAACCGGATAACTCGCAAACTTTGCCTCGCATCGAGACACCGCCATGTTGTTCTCGCTTCCAGCCTAATAAACTCCACTTCCTTCATACGATTTAACACTTTCGTGAAAGTATTTGTCATTAAATAGTTCTCAAACGCTCCCAAGACATGCTAAGCGCTTTGGATGGGTACGCTTCACGAGACTCCCACCAAGAGTCTCGCCGCCACGTAACATAAAGGTGGCGAATGGAACCTTCGTTTCTCCGCGCATCCCAAGACATCGAATATCTTGGTAATTTGCTTGACCCATGTTTTCGCCATGATCGGATCCGCTTTCCCTTAAATTCGTGGTCCCAACTCTTTGAACCGCGTCATGTGTGACAACCCGTGAATTGCTATCATTTCCTCCTCAGATTTTGAACACGAGTCTCCTCTCGTCGATTTTTGCATGAATCGCAAAAAGCTTCTAAACATCCCTCGCTCATCATCCGCTCAATGGTGTTATTCACGGGAGGAACATTGCCACTGTTGCAGACGTTCTCCTCGTTGGTGAGTACAAAGCGTCTCCACGCCTCATTTCCATTGTTAATATTCTCAATGACATTCTCAAACATCGCCATAAAACAAGGGTTAATTAAGGAAATCAATATATCACATAATATCCCTATATATCTTGACCAACTAACAAATAAGCTTAGGTAGACACACTAGCGAAGGATTTACTGCCTCCCTCCTAGTTCTATTCCCCGATCTCCGCCAGAGATCATATCCCTAAGCTCGATACCAACCGTGATGCCCCCAAAATAGGTATACATCACCCATTCGAGTTGTCAATACATGGCAATGTAAACAACTACAACTTTATTATTACAACAAGAAAATGTGAGTTTGAATACAAATATTATCTTCTAGACAATATCTATACTCAAATAAATCCTCATCACATTTATTGATACATTATTTTACAAAATGGTGAGGACTACTAAACAACTCTTTCTAGAACCTTCATTCCATACCCCGACTGCACTCGCTTATATTTTCGCCTCCCGAGAAGAAAATGGAACAAAAAGGAAAAGGGTGAGCTCAACTAGCCCAAGAAGAATATTATGACTAAGATAATATACAACAAATTATCGTTAGTCTTCAACAGGAAAAATCTAATAGAATACAATAGACAACAAATTTTAAATCAATATTCATAGCAATGAAATAATAATTCATTAGAAGAGTTAAGTAGAGAATGCAAACTACTATCTTCTATGTATGAATTTAAAAGTTCATCGCCTCATCTTTTATATCCTCGTAACATCAATCAATATACATCTCGAATCAAATATTCATCTTTGCACTCACAGCCAAAGATATTCATCGATTGGTCATGTTCATCTAAACACTGCTCATCTTTGCACTACTACCAAAGATATTCTTCAGAAATCATTCATCTTTGCACTATGTGCCAAAGATATTCAATAATATCATCATTTAAGACCGAGGATGATGAAAATATTTTTAAAGAAACTAATCCAAAGTGAAACAAAATGACAAGGATTAAGGATTAAGGATTCAGTACTTTGTTTTATCCATGTTCAAATATACCTCAAAAATAATCATAGTGGTGTAAAATTCAAGAATGATCAAAACATGGATACAATCAAAGCTAGTATCCGTAATAGATATTTTGGACAAAAAGAAGAAATTTTATTTTTTTGGTGAATAGTGTCAGATATCGTGAATAGTGCCGCATAACGTGAATAGTAACTCCGACACCAAAAGATAGAAATTCCATAAAAAAGCATCTTCACGCTTCGTTTAATAGTACTCGTGAATAAGAAACTCGTGAATGTAACTCATGAATAGTAACTCGTGAATAAGTAACTCATGAATAGTAACCCCACATGAAAAAGTTCCAAATTTGATAAAAAGTTCCAACCAATATTTCAAAGATAATGATATTGAAGAAATAATATCATTCGAGAAGAAAATAACATCCCTTACCTCGAAAGATTAAGATTCTAAATGGAATAGGGTATAAGGTCAAGGAACTTGCACCGCCTAACAATACTCAAAGTATACTCAAAATACTCACAAGAATACGCTCGATAATATAGAGAGAAAGCTTCAGTTTCGGTGTGATTTTCAATCCTAACCTAAGCACCCTATTTATAGGAAAATGCTTAGAACATTCAAAGCGTAAAATTTAATAAAATATTAATATATATTATAAATTTCCTTAGCCCATCTTTGAAGATCTGATTTCAGCAATTAATATCACATGTTAGCCCACTTAAATGTAAAAAATGTTTTTCTTTAAAATAATAATTAAAACTTCAAAAATCAATTATTTCAAGCTTTGGAACTTCAATAATTCACAATAAATAGCCCTTTTATCAGAAAATTCAATCTCGTGTTTTTATAGGAAATTCAATTTCTACAACTTTGTAGAAGAAAGGTTTTCCAAATTCCAAACATAAATTGACCGAAATCCACAAAGCAGGCGATTTTCTAAAATTTATAATCAAATTTTCAAATAATAAATGGGGTCCACCGACATGTTTAACATGTTTTAAACATTTATTGCAACAAAAATACTCTTCCTCCTCAGATACTCATATATCCCACATTCGTTGTAAAAATATCACCATTATTATATTATTAAAATATAATAATACATTATCTTATCGTAGAAAAAGATAAAATTTCAATTTTCAACAATTGTCACATTAAAATTTTTCTCCATCTATATCCACATAAAATCAATATTTTCCTCATCATATGAATCAATAATTAATTATTCACAAATATTGACAACTGAGTGCGCTCCTGGGAAAGAGGGGCTTTCAATAAGAATTTCTCCTCATCGGCACGCAATTAAGGTGACCAAACCTCTCCTTGTGATGTAACTTTCTAGACATTGCCAATAATGTTATCTAATAATATTATTCAGATAATATGAATTATTGCTTCGATAATGAAAAATATTGTGTAATGACAATTATCAAACAACAACAATATAAAATATCAACGCAAAGAATTATTGAATCAATAAAATAAAATATTGAATAAAGAATTATCGTAACCATTATCGAGTAGTGGCTTTCACGTAAGAATCAATAATCGTGCAATACCGCAGCTACTCGTGTTTTAACCAATTTAGTATTTTAATAAAGATTAATGGTAACAACTACGTACCGTTATTTTTAAACAACTTATATTTGTCGTTTTTTCATCCAATCGCTTTCAGTTATGGGCCCATTAAAAGATCGCTACCATTGCATTTAATATTCCCCGACGACAAAGAAGAATATTCCACGACCAAACTAATATTCCCGACAACAATGAATATTTTATAACCACTTGCTTATTTTGAAATATTTCATGTATTTTACCCCTAACTATCCACATTAATCAAATCAACCCTTACTATTTCAAAATAATAAATAGAGAAAATTAAATTTCATTAATAATAAGTTGGGGTCTTACAACTGGCTTGTGTGCATACTACTTTCAGGAGATAGAATTTATATTAAGAAAAAATTAGAGAAGACGAGGTACGCAGACCCCATTTAATAAAACCCATACATTCATGCATTCAACTAAAATAAAATCCAATCACATTGGTCAATAGTCCATAATCAATCCCATTTATTATCATACACATCATCATATGCATTAATAAATAACATTCATCTTATTAATAATAAACATTTAATATATATATTGATATCATTTAATGGACAAATTTAGTTAGTATAAAATCTATTTTTGAATAAAAATAAACTCCTTTATTTTAATCCAAATTTAAATCAAAATAAAACTATTTTATTTTAATTTATCCAATTTAAAATAAAATAAACTATTTTATTTTAATCAAAATCTTTAATTAAAATAAACTCCTTTATTTTAATTAATTATGGAATCCAATTCCATGTAAAAAAAATAAACTCCTTTATTAAAGGAAACACATGATTCTCTTTCCTATTCACAAATAAACTCTTTATTTTGAATAATATGAAATCTAATTTCATATCTAAATAAACTCCTTTACTTAAGGAAAGATTGATTCCTTTTCCTATTTACAAATAAACTCTTTTATTTTGAATAATATGAAATCTAATTTCATATCTAAATAAACTCCTTTATTTAAGGAAAAATAGAATCCAATTTCAACTCCAATTAGTTAGCATGGAATCCAATTCCAACTCTAATTAGTTAGCATGAAATTCTAATTTAAAATTAAAATAAATCTTTTATTTTAAAATTAAAATAAACTTTTTTATTTTAAGATTAAAATAAACTTTTATTTTAATTAAAATAATTAAGAATAATATTATATGTATATATATATATATATATATATATATATATATAGTACTATAATATATATATATATATATATATATATATATATATATATATATATATATATATATATATATATATAATATGAGTGATCTGCTTCCTTTTCTTGAAAAACAAAAAAAACGTGATTCTCTTTATGTTTCAAGTAAGTGAAATCCCTTGAATTACATGTACGAAATCTTGGTGCGAATCCCCTTGAATTAAAAAAAAAAAAAACAAACGGCAACTGATTTCGTGCGTTTTTTTTTTATAATTAAACAAATTGTATATAATAAATTATGCCCAATTAAATTATTCTAAATACATATCAATATACATATCAAATTAAACAATTAATAATTCGCATAAAGGTTTGGCTCTGATGCCACTGTTAGATTTGTAATATTCAAGAACGCAATAAAATTGCAAAAATTAAGCGGAAGCGAGATAAATCAGAGTTTAAAAATTTTTACAAACCATATACCCGGATCACCCTTTATGCACAATTATTAATTAAACGAAAAGATAAAGAATAAAATCATACCCTCAAGATCGAGCTTCCTCAGTACAAGTTCACCTCCAAATCCTTTCGCTCAACTTGAATCCACCGGGTTTGGTTCCTTCCTTTCGATCAACGTTAGCCACCCAAGTGTTTGGGCTCTCAGAGGTGATCAACCAAGGAAGAAGAAGGATTTAAGAAGATGGGTGGTTGGCTAAACCCTAGTTTTTCTATCTCTATAGAAAAAGAGCGTACTCTCCAACTTTTGGAATAACGTATGTTGTAAAAGTCAACAACCTCATCATCCATAATAAGACTCCTCTTATTTATAGATGTGGGCAACCCACCTTAACAATTAAGGAATTGGGTTTTATTTAATTAATTAAATTCTTTTAATTAATTAAGCTCCCTAATCTTATTAGGGATAATTAATTAAACTCCTTTAACTAATTTTTCTTCCTAATCCAATTAGGAAAAAATGAGAGTACTTATATTAAATTAATTCCTAAACTCTTTAGAAATTAAAATAATAATAATAATTGTAATAATATTAATAAGACTCTCTTATTAATTTATATTTAATATTTCTAAAATATTAAATAATAATATTAAGCTATTTAATTTATTCTATCACTATAGATTAAATTAAATATACACAACATATTATTACGATTATGCCATTAACTTCTTAAATAATTATTCTTCATTTTATAGTGTGACCCTTTAGGTTCTCCATATTAAACCGGTTGTGAATAAATCAATTAGAACAATTCTAATCTTATTTAAATAAATAAATTAAACAATTAATTTATTTAAATAAATAATAATTATTCTACAATAGGGATAAGCCTCCCTAGCGATCAACGACTTTCCAGATAATATAGATTTCAACATTAATCATTAAAGAACCTTTGAGTAAATAGTTACCGTACAATTCAATCCTTCCACCATACGATGTCCCAATTAAATATAAGACATGGAATTACTGTCAAGTCTTATTTTATTTAATTGTATGTATTTCGATCATTAAATGCACAACACTAAATAATGCAAATTAGAAACTCCTTTCTAATTTCATTCGCGCTTAACGCAAGGACTCTTTGGGTTGTCATTTATCGAATCACATAGGACATTTCTCTTCTTTATTAGAAGTGGTAGATTCTTTATCGATCATATATTATCTCCATGTATAACTTATTATACCCAAGCATACCCTTTGATATACCCTAAGGGTCTTAAGGAATAAGTCAAAGTATAACTCATCATACACAAGATACTATGATGATCTCAAGTCCAAGGATTACTTGTACTACTATCACTACAGAATTCCTATCGATGCAAGTAAAACTCCATTAGGTATTCCTTAGCGAGCCACGCTCAAAGTGAACTTATTCTCTAATAAGCACCTACATACTGCTTTAGTGTTCCACACAAATGATCATGAGATCAATCATCCTCATCTAATGAAAAGCAAATATATGTACCAATCTATCCGGATTTACTAATCCCCAATTTAGTAATCCAACGATTGGGAACTATTTTAGTTTTAAGCTTTCTAAGAATTTAGATCTCATTAGAATGATCAACATCATTATTCTAAAAGCATTGCTTAAAACTATGGGTTTATCACATATAATAAAACAAAGATCATGTAGATAATTAAAAGCCTTTAATAAATTAATACTTTTATTAATAAATGAATAAGATTGTTACAAAGTATATGCTTTATCATCAAACATGATTGGCTTGTATACATACTACTTTCACCCTTAACATTCAAAGTGGACTGTTTTGGGGAAAATAGTCCCAAAGGTTTCAAAACTTGCTAGATTTGTGTTCTACCACTTGGGTTTACTAGGTAACTCATGTATCTAGGACCCCCTTTTGACAGATCACAAATTCAAGTTATAAACTTGAGTTACACAAGATTTAGTGGAAGAAAAAACAAGAGTTTTCACCCTTGGAGAACATTTGCTCATTTTCTTCCTCTAAGCCTTTGATCCAACACTCAAGATACTTAGTTCCATACATGATGATATGTAGAAATAGGGTATCTTGAGTATTTTTTCATAACCCCAACAAAACTCAAGCTATAAAATAAAGTAGAAGAAGAAAATGAAAGTTAGGTTATACCTTGATTTAATGGCTACCTTCCTTGATTTACCAAAGTAAGTAATGAACTTAGGATGTATCAATTAACCTAGCACACCTCTCCCTCCCTTGCTCTCTCTCTCAAAACCGAACTTCTCTCTCTTTTCTCTCTCTTGAAGTTGCTAGCTTGGGAGAAAAAGAAGAAGAAGAAGAATGAGAGAAAATGAAATGTTCTAACAAATAAAATGGGTGAGTAACTATTACCCCCCATACTTTCCTTGACCCATTGATAGAAGGCTTTGCCTTATTCTTTCAACTAGCCTAATCATGTGATTAAGAGTGTTTAATAGATTTGCAACCAATGAACGCTTGACAACCATGTCCTTGTGTGTAAGAGTTACTAATTATGGACATTGTTTAGCTTAATTAGTTGCCTTAAAAGGCCTTAAATGGCCGGTCCCTCTAGCCCATAATATTCTCCATTTAGCTTTTATTTTAATGCACAAATTTGATTAATCAAAAGTCTAAAATACCCTTAATCAAGTAGACTAAGTATTGGTTTGCATTTTATTTCTTTTGGGCTTCCCCTTTAATTGTTTTGGGCCATGTAATAAACATAGTCTAGCAATTTTAATATATGTTACCCAATTTGATTATTTAAGGTTTCCATTCCTAATCTTATGAAATTTAATTACCTATACATATGACTTTAGCTCATAACCTAATTAGGTTTACAAGAATTAGGTTTAAAATCATTAGTCACTTGAAATAACAAGATTATCCACTTAAGTTAGTATACATATTAAATACTAGCCTTTCCTTATTACCATAACCTTAGGTTATTTAATTGTCTCACCTAATGTATAATTAGGTAACGAAGCTTTTATTTTTTTTAATGAAATCTATAAACGTATATATCAATAACTATAGTATATATGTTTATTGATCCATGCACCACTTCACATATGTTGTCACATATTAAATCACTGTATAACACAAAGTTTTAAATATCAATAATGTACATACATATATAGTGACTTAAAATTCACGGTTATTAACCCTTAAGGTTTTGAAAAATAGAAAATTAATATTTTTAAATTGTAATTAGGATTATCGAATTAAATTAAACTTTCCCATTCATAAATCAATCTTATTAATTAGGATTATTTTATCCCAATTTAAATTGGTAATTTAGCAATTAACTCCATAACTGTACATTAGGGTTTCTAAGTTCCGAATTAGGGTTTCAAATTCCCGGAACTGAAATTAGGGTTTCAAAACCGGTTTCTAGGGTTTTTTTATCCATCATTAGGGTTTTCTAACTGAACGTTAATGTGCTTAATAATATTAGGGTTTGATATTGATAAAATTTATCTGGTCAACCCTTGACCCTTAACAACATATTCTGAACATATATAATACCATATCCATAGAACATATTCACATATACACTTAATCATGAATAATTCACCAAAAGCCTACACAAGATTTTGAAATCCTCAAAATTCCATCCCAAAAATATCAAACGCATACACTTATTTTCTGTCTAGGTCTATTATTTGACCTTAAATCAATCATTTAAGATTTTAATAAATTGTCTAATTTCTCGGGTTGTCACATACAAGATAGTTATAAAACTCATATTAGGCATGCTTGTGTGTATTCATAACACATACGTGAAACTAACACCGCTTTAGTTGAAAATAGGTTTCGTTCATGCTTTTCTTTAAGTGTGATACATAAGCATGGTTTATATATGGTCATACCACATGAGTGAGTCTAAGAGTGTCATCAAACATGATCACAAATATCAGACTTTAGTCCTCAAGGTAACTTGACAATATTCACATTCAAAGCTTACTAGTAGGTTCAACATTCTCATGTTTCCTTACTTTTCATATAAACACAAACTAAAGGTTTATTCATGCATTTCTAAGTCATCCTAACATGCTTGCAAAGTTAGTACACAAACATGTTATTCATACTCATCAAGTTTGTTTCTAAGGTCATGAATCCATTTTAAACTATACACTTTCGTTAATCATGCCAATTTAGTCTAAACATGCTCACATTAGGTTAACATATCCATATATACATCATACACATGTTTACATGCTAGTTTGAGTCATATTATTTAATTAATATGGATCAGATTGCAAAATGTAAGATCTAATCGAAATGAGATCGCAGAAATTGCTACTGAGCCTCAATACAATATAAATAAGCAATCAAGGTCAGGTTCGGTTCGAGCTAAGAAACGATTACGCTTGGTAACTTTCTAGCCCAAACACAGAAATCACTCACGAAATGGATTCTAAACATTCCTATTACAATTGAAACATATTTATATGGTCATATAACAACTATACAACCCCTACCAACCTCATTAACATCCAATTCCATGAATTCAAAAATTTAAATTTTTTTTTAAGAGTTCAAGAACTCTGTTTAACAGAAACTGAAAATAGAAGCAAGGAAGAGGAGTTATACCTTTGAAAAAGTGAAAGGAACTTGCTCTAATGAAATCTTAAGATCTAAGAATGCTTGTAAGCTCTCACCCTCACACTTGACAAATCTCAGCAATGGAAATTGAAGAAGGAAAGTCCATATATATAGAAAATCCTTTACACAGGCATTGCAATTTCCCATTTAATCAAACCCATGGATTGTAGGATTGCATGAAGGTTAAGAAGGAGTGGTTAGATGGTGGTTGAAACTCATCATAACCACCACTCCCTACCATGATCATTGTCTAGCAAGGCTTGGAAGGAAGAAAAGAGAATAGGCCATAGCCTTTTGGAGAATACGTGATTTAGCTTTGAGCTACTATTCATTGTACTTGGTGACACAAATTATGGGACAAAATGAAGTCTCAGCAATAAACTTAACTCCATTCCATTTTGTTACTTGGTTATCAAAAATGGTCTTAATGTCCAAGTGTTGCCATATTAGGAGAAATTAGGGTTATTTATGTACTCATATCATATAGTCCATATATATCAATTACATGTAATAAAATAATGTAGTCCAGTATTATTGTCCGGGTAGTTCCACAATTATCTACTACTCACATAACCACATTATAACTTTACGTCACAGTATGATTTAACATTTCAAGGTAGTAGATGTTATGCAACATACATATAATCCATGTACATTTTATTTTAATGCATACCTACCTACACGTTGTTACATAGATATTTCGTAATGTATTTATAACATATAGTTCCATACAACTTAATATATAGTCACATAAATGTCACACTACACTATATATATAGTTGTATTATTGCTCACATGCACATAGTCGTTAATATAATATTATTATATTAATAACTTACTTATTTATGTTAGATAAATAAATTATCTACTTCTTGATTAATGTTTTCATGGATCTCCATACCCATCAACTATCTATATAATTCTTATTATAATTATAGATATATTGCAAAAACACTACTAATCATATATTACCATTATGAAGTAATCAATATCCTACCACAGTCAATTAATATTAATTAATGGCTTAATAATCCCTTCGTTAAACATACCGTACTTTATTTCATAGTTTATTAATGTTACACATATCACATAATTATTCCATTTTATTTCTAAGGTATAAAAATTAATTTTTCTCCAATCGACCATCGGGCGGCGCAATTGCTTGATTTTATATCATTGGGAAACGGTAGCAAGGCCAGTAACTCGACGATAGTGCCAAGACTGGTTTAGCTTCGGCCCGTGTCAATTTTCAACGCTAAATTCATTTTATACGACATGAATTGATGTCCACAAAGGTGTTACTACACGTCTTATATGAAATCACATAATCATTCCCGATTAATCTTCCTAATTCCCGTTTTAACTCGCTTAGTGAATTCTCTCGATTCACATTCTGCGACAAAAGGCATTTCATAATTCTCATTGTCACTTCACACATCTTAATACGCATTGATCTAATATGAATCAATTGAATTAACTAACTCACAAAATAATAACACTTTTATTCATAGAAATTTTATTTCCATTAATATATTCATTTAATAATACGTGGAAATTCTCGGGTATTACAATATTGGTATATTGCATAAGTTAAGTCGTGAGCACCAGATTTGAGGTACTGGTATTCTAATTTGGAGGTGTGACATAGTCGAAGTCTCACTGCATTATCTGTTACCTCGCTATACTTGAACGTGTCACAGATTTCCAAAAAGCTCACCCAATTGTTCATTCGGGTCTTCATTAGTCATTTCCCCAAATTGTACCTAATTATGAATCATCTGAATTATTCCCAACTTAATTTCAAAGGAATTATCTGCAATGGCTTGCCTCGTGATGCTTGATTGGATCTCATCAATTATTGGCATGGCATAATCCCTTAGTAACTTTTAAGCTTCTTTTGCCATTTTGTCCCTTATTTCCTTACATAATTTCAGTTACTGCTGAAAACATCTTTTAATGTCATCCAGGAATGGTTCAAGTTCTGGTTGCTTTGACCGTTTTTTCATACATCGATTAAAAGTACCTGAAACATAAATTAAAAAAAAAGAAATAAAAATTGTTTAACTAAAACTGATATTGAAAGTAATAAAAACAGTTTAAAAATCCCCTACGACGACACCAAAAACTTGTTGGTCAAAATTCAATTGAGCGCAATATACAAGTATACGTGGTCAAGAAGTAATAAAGTGATAAATCGAGTATCGTCCTCCAGAGAAAATTAAATTGTATTTTATTCTAACAAGCACCAATTTTTATATTACCTCAGTTTCTTTAAATAGATGATCAATGTTGTGAACTTTGTAAAACTAATTAATTACTTCAATTAAAGCTAACTACCACAAGATTTAATCGGTTAATGGAGAAATAAGACTACAACTTCACTTATTCTTTTCCTTAGATCGAAACACTTCTTGTTAAGCCAAATTAATTATTCTAGATTATTAATCAAGAACACGCAAGTAAATATGACCATCTCTCAATGCATCATAATCATATCAACCTAAATTTCTCGAATATTTTTTTAATATTATGGTGTGGATTTGATATAATGTTATAGTTGTGGGAAATATTTATAAATTTTGCAAAGTACACAAGTTGTTATATAATATTCGATTGGTCGGGGAATATTCGTTTTAGCAGGGAATATTCAGATAACCAAGCACAATCATTGGTGGAGTGGACAACGGAATTATTGTCGGATTGAGAAAATGACAAAAATATTTTTATGAAAATAACGGCGGAAGTTTTATCGTTAACTGTTGAAACACTTGGTGTTAAAAGTACAGGAATACGTGTGGTTGCATAGTAACACACGGTATTGATTATTGATGCTTACGTGAGAAGTCACTCAGTTTTGTTCAATCATTGCTTCATTAATTGTTGCATAGTATCTCACGTTAATTGATTCAATTAATGTCGATATTTATATATTATTAAATCAATAATTGAGACGACGAAGTTATTAATACTATTATTTGCAATATTAACGATGTCTAATAGTTCTGCCAAGGAGAGGTTTGGTCACCTAATTGCGCGCCAATAGGGAGAAATTCTTATTGGAAAGCCCCCTCTCTCCTGGGAACGACCTGGTTGATTAATAGTGTGAATTATAATAATGATGATGAAGTTTTGTTTTATTAGTATTATTAATGTAATAAATCAGAAAAGCTTTTTATATAAAACAGAATACTTTTATAAAGTTATTCGTTTTATTAGACTATAAATAGAATATATTATATTCTATTATGCATAGTGTTTTGCATAGTAAAATCTTTTTATATAAAATAGAATACTTTTATAAAGTTATTCGTTTTATTAGATTATAAATAGAATATATTATATTTTATTTAAAAGATTTTGTTTTATTAGAATATTTTATAGTAAACCAATTTGGACCGTCCGTTTAAAAGTAAATCAATCTTGACCATTCAGGAATTAGTTACTATTTAGTCCATTCTCCTATAAATAGAAGCTCATTCCTTCATTATTTCTTATGAATTCACTGAAACTCTAAAGAGAGAAACTACAGAGAGAAAGAAGAAAAGTATTCTGCTACTTCACTACTCCTATATCCAGTTTGTTCTAAGGTAAGAGGTATTATTTCTTTCTTTCGTCTTCATGAAGAGAACTTCTATTATTCCATTCTTTATTATTATGTTGGAATAACTCGCTCATGCCAATACCGTATATATGGTGAAATTCTTTTGTTATTCCATTCTTTATTATTCATTGGAAACATCGCCGTGCATGCTACGCATGATCCGTTCCGTTATTTATTATTACGTTGGAATATCCTCATACATGCATTTACGTATGACCTAGTTTCGTTATTTATTATTCGTTGGAACATCCTGTTGGTGCAAATTTACCCGACCCGGTTCCGTTATTTATTATTCATTGAAATATCTCGTAGCAAGGCTTTACATATGAAGTTGGTTCAATTATTTATTATTCTGTTGGAATAACCTGTCTGTGTGGTCTATCGCATGCTTGGTGATTTCTTTTGTTATTCCATTCTTTATTATACTCAGTTGGTTAAAGTTTTGGCTTTTATACTCCATGAAATTAGTGGAATATCCTTGATATTTGTGCTTCATCCAGTATCTTTTCATGAAAATATTCTTCTGAGCATTCTTGAGTTTTACCCCACAAAGCAGTATCATGTTGACAATTTAGACGTTCTTGAACTTGTTTTATTGAATTCTTATATCATTTTCATCATTCTCATGTTTATATTATGTTGAAAGTCATACGTGGCGATGAGTGCATAGATGGACTTGGTATGATTATGACCGAGGATTATTCGGTATAATCACACCGTAATATTACAAATGATGTGGTAAAAGTTGTCATTGGCCGTCTGCATCGCATTGATGGATGATTGTTGGCATTATCATGACCATTGATGAATACACGAATATCCTTGGCCCGTGAGTGCATGAATAATTTGTGGTTGTGATACTAATGAATATCCTCGTCAGTAGTCTGCAGTGGATGATGTGGATTATTTATTAAGTCGAGTCCCAATGATAAAAGTGATGAAAAACCTTTTAAATCATAAAAGATAGTAGATTTTATTCTCTACTTTACTCTTTTAATGGATTGCTTGTTTCGCTGCAGTTAAACTTGATGTTTGTTATATTGTATCAGTTTAACACTGTTGAAGGCTAACGATAATTTATTCTGCATTATCTTAGTCATAATATTTCTTACTGGGCTAGTTGAGCTCACCCTTTTACTTTCATTGTTCTCAGCAGGAAATGAGAACGTAGCAGGGACTAGTCGGGGAACGGAGTGACGGTCCAGATAATAGCATTAGTAGTCCTCACTATTCTGTTAAATATTATGATAATAAATGTAATGAGGACTCAATTGAGTGTGGATATTGTCTAGATGACTATATTTGTATTAAAACTCACAGCATATCTTTTGTCTTATTTTACACGACTATTGTATAATTAAGTTATATTTTAATTTTGTACCATGTATTTGGCGACTCAAGATAGGTGATGTATACCTATTTTGTGGGCGTCACAGTTGGTATCAAAGCTTAGGGATATGATCCCTGGCTAAGATGTGAAACAAGAACTAAAAGGGGAGAGGCGGGGAATTCCTTCGCTAGTATGACCTACCTAAGTTTATTTGGCGTTTAATTGGTCGGTCAGAGTATAGGGATAATATATTGCATGTCAATTAACCTTTGTTTTGTGGCAGTATTTGAAAATGACATCCAAGAATGTTCAGATTAGCAATAGAGCACAGGAGACCGTTAAGTCTCCACAGATCAATAATCAGGATAATGTGCATCAAGAAGGCGACAATCCTCAGGCAAACAACAACACTGACCAGATGATGAACGATGGAATGTTCAGAGGCTTTATGCAATTCATGCAACATCAGGTAAGAGCGGCTCCTGTACAAATTGCAGGTGGAAACACAGGCAACTCTCGGACGGTCACCGCTAAGCAGTTCAAGGAACTAGGACCACCAGAGTTTTTTAGAGAGCCGAAACCACTTAAGGCGGAGATGTGGATAAAGAAGATCTGCAAGATATTTGATGTCCTGGGATGCTCCGAGGAGCAAAAGGTTCCCTTTTCCACCTTCACATTGCGTGCAGAGGCAGATTACTGGTGGGAATCTGTAAAACGTACTCAACTTGCTGCACTAAAGATAACTTGGGAGAAGTTCTAAGAATTATTCAACGACAAGTACTTTCCCAAAAGTATTCGTCACATGAAAGAGGTAGAGTTCATCAAGCTAGAGCAAAATAACATGACCGTGTCGCAGTACGAAGCCAAGTTTGCCGAGTTGTCCCGATTTGCGTCCCATTTGGTTGATAATGAGGAGAGAATGACTCGAATATTTCTAAGAGGTTTGAAACCTGAGATATGTTAATATCTTATCATTCATAAACTGTGTTTGTATTCAGATGTTGTTAATAGGGCTCAGCTATTGGAGCACGATAATGAGTCAACCCAACCAAAAGAGAGCAGCTGGAAAAATGATAATACTAGTGATAACAGTCATCGAAGCAGTGACAATAAGCGTGGAGGGAATCAATATGCCAGAAATGGTAACCACTTCGGTGGTAATCATGGCCAAAATAATAAGAATGTACATTTCAAGAAGAGGAGATTCAACAATGATGGAAAGACATCAGCACCAGCACCCATTGTTAATGAAGGAGAATGACCACCTCTCATATGCTTCAAATGCGGAGGGGAGGGACACATCAGTCCAAACTGCGCGATGTCGTCGAAAGCATGTTATAATTGTGGAAGAGAAGGTCACCTAGCCTGATTTTTTCGTTCACCAAAGACAAGTCCAGTTGGGATGGAGGCATCAAAGGCCGTCCCAAACAAGACAAAACCGGTAGTTCAAGGGAGAGCGTTTGTCGTGACCTCCCAAAAAGCTAGGAATCCGAACGAGGTGATCACGGGTAAGCTTATCATAAACTCTAGCGAAGTATATACCTTATTTGATACCGGTTCTACCCATTCTTTTATTTCTCCTACTTGCACTCAACGTTTAAATTTGACTCTGGAGAAATTGGACTTTGACTTATCTGTTGAAACTCCATTGGGAGAAACCTTCATTACATCCACTGTTCATAAGTCTTGTTTGGTTCAAATCGGTACCCTCACATTACCTGTTGATCTTATTTCATTGAAAATACTTGCATTTGACGTAATTCTAGGGATTGATTGGTTAACTACTCATCATGCAAAAATTGATTATTTTCATAAGGTTGTTAGCTTTTATATTCCTAACCAACCTATTATGCGAATTAAAGAAACCAAACCATTAAAATCAATTACTGTCATCTCAAGCTATAAAGCTATTCGTTTATTGAAAAATGGATGTCAAGCTTTCTTTGCTCATATCACGGATCTAAACAAAAATACGTCAGTTTTGAATGATATTTCTATTGTTAATGAATTTCCTGACGTATTCCCTGAAGAAATTCCCGGCCTACCCCCAAAACGTGAAATTGAATTTTGTATCAACCTTGAACCCGGTACAAAACCTTTTTCCAAAGCCCCATATCGAATGGCTCCTATAGAACTTCAGGAGTTAAAGACCCAACTGCAGGAATTGTAAGACATCGGTTTCATTCGTCCTAGTATGTTTCCTTGGGGTGCTCCTGTTCGAAATATGGGAGTATACGACTTTGTATTAATTATCGGGAGTTGAATCATGTCACCATCAAAAATAGGTACCCATTGCCACATATTGACGACTTGTTTGACCAGTTGCAAGGCGCCAAATTCTTTTCAAGGATTGATCTTCGTTCCGGATATCACCAATTAAAGATTAGAACCGATGACATTCCAAAGACGGCTTTCAGAACTCGGTACGAGCATTATGAATTCCTAGTCATGTCTTTTACATTGACTAATGCTCCTGCTGCCTTCATAGATATGATGAACCGAGTATTCAAGGAATATTTAGATCACTTTGTGGTCGTCTTTATTGATGACATCCTTATTTATTCCAAAAGCCGCGAAGATCATGAGAACCACTTGAGGCTGATACTTCAAAAGCTTTGTGAATATAAGCTTTATGCCAAGTTGAAGAAATGCGAGTTCTGGCTTGAGGAAGTAGCATTCCTTGGGCACGTAGTATCAAGTCATGGAGTATCTATTGACCTAGCAAAGATTGAAGCTATTTAAAGCTGGGAGCAACCTAAATCAATGACCAAAGTACGTAGCTTTCTCGGCTTAGCTGGTTATTATCGGAGATTCGTAGAAGGGTTTTCTCGAATCGCTACTCCCTTAACTCAGCTGACTCGGAAAGATACAAAATTCGGTTGGAACGAGGAATGTGAGATTTTCAAGAACTCAAGAGAAGACTCATTTCAGCACCTGATCTGACAATACCATCTGGCTCGGAGGAATTTGTCATCTACAGTGATGCTTCAGGTAAAGGGTTGCGATGTGTTCTCATGCAACATGGGAAAGTCATAGCCTATGCCTCTCGACAACTCAAAGAATATGAGAGGAATTATCCTACTCATGATCTAGAGTTGGCAGTTGTTGTCTTCACACTTCAAATTTAGAGGCATTACTTGTATGGGGAGAAAGTGGAGATCTTTACAGATCATAAAAGCCTCAAATATTTCTTCACTCAAAAGGAACTCAACATGCGACAGCGATGTTGGCTTGAACTGTTGAAAGATTATGATCATACCATCCAATATCATCGTAGAAGGGTGAATATGGAAGCTGATGCGTTGAATAGAAGATTGTATGCGTTTACGAGTGCGATGTTGTTAACACAAAAACCCATTTCGTATAACTTACAAATGATGAAGATAGAGTTAAAGACTCTAGAGACCCACGTGAAGATAACGAATATACGAGTAGAATCGACTTTAATCAATAAAGTTAAAGCCGCTCAAGCTACACACCTGGAGCTGATGAATGTGAAGAAGAAGGTTCAAGAGGGCGTTATTCTAGAAGCAAGACTCGGTGAAGAGGAAATCTCAACCCTCGATTTAATTCGCCCATTTAAAATCCTTGATCGAGTAGGAACTGTGGCCTATAGACTCGTTTTACCGCCAAGTATGTCACGTGTTCATAACGTTTTTCACGTATCGATGTTACGTAAATATGTGGATGACCAGAACCACATTATTGCATTAGAACTAGACGAGATAGCAGAAGATTTAACGTATGAGGAGATACATGTTAAAATCTTGAATAAGAAGGATCGTATTCAACACTCATAGGTTATACCTCAAGAGTTAGAATCTGACAAAGTGTCCTCATTTGTTCGGCATACCAGGTACGTACATAAATTTCGAGGGAGAAATTTCATAAGGAGGGGAGATTGTGAGACCCCAAATTTTATGAATAAAGATTTAAATAACGACAAAAATATTTTTATGAAAATAACGGCGGAAGTTTTATCGTTAATTGTTGAAACACCCGGCGTTAAAAGTACAAGAATACGCGTGGTTGCATAGTAACACACGGTATTGATTATTGATGCTTACGTGAGAAGTCACTCAGTTTTGTTCAATTATTGCTTCAGTAATTGTTGCATAGTATCTCACATTAATTGATTCAATTATTGTCGATATTTATATATTATTAAATCAATAATTGAGACGACGAAGTTATTAATATTATTATTTGCAATATTAACGATGTCTAGAAGTTCTGCCAATGAGAGGTTTGGTCACCTAATTGCGCGCCAATAGGGAGAAATTCTTATTGGAAAGCCCCCTCTTTCCTAGGAATGACATGGTCGATTAATAGTGTGAATTATAATAATGATGATGAAGTTTTGTTTTATTAGTATTATTAATATAATAAAACAGAAAAGTTTTTTATATAAAACAGAATACTTTTATAAAGTTATTCATTTTATTAGACTATAAATAGAATATATTATATTCTATTAAGCATAGTGTTTTGCATAGTAAAATCTTTTTATATAAATCATAATACTTTTATAAAGTTATTTGTTTTATTAGATTATAAATAGAATATATTATATTTTATTTAAAGATTTTGTTTTATTAGAATATTTTATAGTAAACCAATCTGGACTGTCCTTTTAAAAGTAAATCAATCTAGACCATTCAAGAATTAGTTACTATTCAGTCCATTCTCCTATAAATAGAAGCTCAATCCTTCATTATTTGTTATGAATTCACTGAAACTCTAGAGAGAGAAACTATAGAGAGAAAGAAGAAAAGTATTCTGCTACTTCACTACTCCTATATCCAGTTTGTTCTAAAGTAATTCCATTCTTTATTATTATGTTGAAATAACATGTCTATGCGAAGTACTGCATACATTGTAAAATTCTTCTATTATTCCATTCTTTATTATTCTATTGGAATATCCTGTCTGTGCGTTACGCATGACCTAGATCCATTATTTATTATTCTGTTGGAGCATCTTGTCTGTGCGTTTACGCATGACATTGTTTCGTTATTTATTATTCTGTTGGAACATCTCGCTTGGCGTAATTTCACGAATTCGGTTCCGTTATTTATTATTCATTTGAATATCATATCGTCGTAATGCGTTACGCATGACCGGGTTCCATTATTTATTATTCATTGAATAATATGTCGGCGATCTATCGCATGCTTGGTGATTTCTTTTGTTATTCCATTCTTTATTATACTCAGTTGGTTAAAGTTTTGGCTTTTATACTCTATGAAATTAGTGGAATATCCTTGATATTCAAGCGCTTCCGTCAAAGATCTTTTCATGGAAATATTTTTCCGAGCATTCTTGAGTTTTACCCCACAAAGCAAGATCATGTCGACAATTTGGACGTTATTGGTTCCTGGATAAATTAATTCTTGAACTTGTTTTTATTGAATTCTTATATCATTGTCACATTCTCATGTTTATATTATGTTGAAAGTCATCTCGTGGCATTCTGTAGTGCATAGATGGACTTGGTATGATTATGACTGAGGATTATTCGGTATAATCATTTAACCGTAATATTACAAATGATGTGGTAAAAGTCGTCATTCGTCTGCATCTTGCATTGATGGACAGTTGTTGGCATGATCATGACCATTGATGAATACACGAATATCCTTGGCCCGTAGTGCATGAATAATTTGTGGTTGTGATACTAATGAATATCCTTGGTAGTAGAAAATGGATGATGTGGATTATTTATTGTTTGAGTCCCAAAGAATAAAAGTGATGAAAAAAACCTTTTAAATCATAAAGATAGTAGATTTTATTCTACTTTACTCTTTTAATGGATTGCTTGTTTATTGCAGATTAAACTTGATGTTTGTTATATTGTATCGGTTTAACATTGTTGAAGGCTAACGATAATTTATTCGCATTATCTTAGTCATAATATTTCATCGGGCTAGTTGAGCTCACCTTTTACTTTCATTGTTCTCTTCAGGAAATGAGAACGTAGCAGGGACTAGTCGGGGAACGGAGTGACGGTCCAGATAATAGCATTAATAGTCCTCACTATTCTGTTAAATATTATGATAATAAATGTAATGAGGACTCAATTGAGTGTGGATATTGTCTAGATGACTATATTTGTATTAAAACTCACATCATATGTTTTGTCGTATTTTACACGACTGTTGTATAATTAAGTTGTATTTGAATTTTGTACCATGTATTTGGCGACTCAAGATAGGTGATGTATACCTATTTTGGGGGCGTCAAAGATCACCTCTAAGGCCAAATGCTTGGGTAGCTAACGTTGATCAA
This sequence comes from Panax quinquefolius, assembly GCA_020205615.1. Classification (NCBI taxonomy): domain Eukaryota; kingdom Viridiplantae; phylum Streptophyta; class Magnoliopsida; order Apiales; family Araliaceae; genus Panax; species Panax quinquefolius. The sequence goes on along the minus strand of CM035156.1, from coordinate 90,894,355 downwards.
AGGAAGGAATCTAATCTTGTGTATTTAAGGAAACCATGAAGGACTAGGAGTTGAAATTGTACTCAAGGAAGCTCGAATAATCAAGAGTTTAATTCTGATCTACTTCTTCTTCTTCTTTTATATTAATAAATAAGCACAAAACATGATCATGGTATGAGATTGTATGAAAATATTGAAATTCCAATTTATCACGCTTCTGCAGTATTTTATATGTTTTGATTATGTAACCGTGCTATATACAATCCCAACAGTGGTATCGGAGCCAAACTTTGTGCTAATTGTCAATTTTATCATTCCATATATGAATTAAAATTTTGAAGAATTGGAGACCAGGGAACAAGGAGCGCTTAGAGACCCATTTGTAATGGAGTTCGGGTTTAAATGTAATAGTTATGTTTAAATTTAATTCTTGTACCATAGGGTTTAACCTTTTGGTTCACTTGGTGGCTCTAGTGAACCAAACTAGAATAAAGTGTGACGCCCCCAAAACAGGTATACATCACTCATTCTGAGTCATCAAATACACACTACATAAATCAAATACAAACTTCCTTTATGCAACTGTCGTGTAAAAATACGATAAAACATAGATGAGTTTAAACATGAATATTGTCTCATGGATAATATACAAACTCAAATTTAATCCTCATTACACTTATTATCACACTAAGTAGTGAGGACTGCTAAAACAACCATCTCGGACCGTCACTCCATTCCCTAACTAGTCCCAGCTATATTCTCATTTTCCGAAGAGAAAAAAAACAAAAGGGTGAGCTCAACTTTCCCAGTAAGAAATATTATGACTAAGAAAATGCAGAATAAATTATACTTAGCCTTCAACAATGTTAAACTGATAAAATACAATAAACATCAAGTTTAACTTCAACGGAATAAGCAATCCATTAGAAGAGTCAAGTAGAACATAATGTCTACCATGTCATCTAGATTAAAAGTCCATCGTTAATATTTTATTCTTGTAATACTCATCAACAGTTCTTTGTTATACCCAAGACAAAAAGAACTCTCATCACATGTCTTCACCTGAACCACCAAAGATTATAGTTAAATCCACAATTCATATTTATAATCATGTACATCAACAGTTTCTCCTTGCCACAAAGGCTTAATAGAACGTTTACTCAATATCCTTACCCCAAAGGCTAAAGATATTCAACTGTAATAACAGTGATCATACCAATCAGTTGTCTACCTTTGCACTACAGGCCAAAGATATTCAACTATAAAACTAATGGTCATGATCATACCAATAGATTGTCTGTTAGTGCACAACGGCCAAAGACATTTAACTATTAACTAATGGTCATGATCCTGCCAATCACATCATAGAATTATCCATGCACTACAGGCCAAGGATATTCGTTATTATCACCAGTGGTTATGATCATGTCATACACTTGTCCATCTTTGCACATAAGCCCAAGATATACAACTATAAAACCAATAATCAATAATTTGTCTTTACACGTAAGCCAAAGATATACAACTGTAAAACCAATAATCAACAGTCCATCTTTGCACGTAAGCCAAAAATATACAACTGTAAAACCAATAATCAATAGTCCATCTATGCTCGTAAGCCAAAGATATACAACTGTAAAACCAATAATCAATAGTCCATCTATGCACGTAAGCCAAAGATATACAACTGTAAAACCAATAATCAATACTTCATTTATGCACGTAAGCCAAAGATGACTTTCATCACAATATAAGCATGAGGATGATGACAATGATATAAGCATTAATCAAACAAAATCAAGGATAAATATTAAAGACTTTAAATTTATCCAGAGTTTAAAAATATCCAAATTGTCAACATGATACTTCTTTGTGGAGTAAAATTCAAGAATAATATTCATGTACCAAAAATAATTTGGAAAGAAAAGAAATATATTTTTTGGGTCAATAATACCCTGTGAATAGTACTTTAGGAATAGTACCTCATGAATAGTACCCAGACATGAAAAGTGTCCCAAATACCTGAGTGAATAATACTAGAGTGAATAGTAACCCATGAATAGTAACTTGTGAATAGTACTCTGGCACGAAAAGTACCCTGAATACCCGAGTGAATAAAACTAGAGTGAATAGTAACCGGGTGAATAGTAACTCATGAATAGTACTCCGTCACAAAAAGTGCCCCGAATACCCGAGTGAATAATACTAGAGTGAATAGTAACCTCGACACAAAAAGGTAGAAATTCCACAATAAAATTCGTACCAATATTCCGGCATAATGATATTGAAAGAAATAATATCAATTACGAAGAAATAATACCCCTTATGACTGTTGAACGAAAATAATATTCCTATGAATATTGAACAAAGATGATATTCCTTACGAATATTAAACGAAAATAATATTCATACGAATACGAAAAATAATATCTCTTCAGAATATGAAATAAATAATACCCCTTACCTCAGAAGAAGACTGAATACAGGAGTAGTGAAGTAACAGACTACTCTTCTTCTATCTCTCTAAAGATTCTCTCTATATAGCTTCTCTCTTTATAATTGCTCTTGTGAGACTAAGTGAATTGGTGAAAAATAATGAAGGAATGAGCTTCTATTTATAGAAAAATATAGTTTCGATAATTGCACGTTTTGGGGCTCAAAATATTACAGTATAATACCATTATCTTTTCCTTCATTTTTAATTTAGTCATGCAAGTATTATCAAACTTGCACCACCTCCCCTAATAGTAAATCATGTGAATCAATAGTAAATCATGTGACTCAATAGTTCTAAACATGTGAAAAAATTAATTATAGTATAGTACCTTCATCTATACCTTTATTTTTAATTTAGTCATGCAAGTATTACCAATCTTACACCAACTCCCCTAATAGTAAATCATGTGAATCAATAGTACACACATGTGAACACATAGCTATAAGCATGTGAATTAATTATAATTAATTGCTCATTTATTCGGTTAATTATCCGATTGGTCAATATAACCTCCAGACATCAATTATTATCGAAATAAATGTCGATTTTCACTAACACTAATAATTCCCACACAATGGAACTATCAATTTCTTCTTTAATCAACACGAACTTATTCATTATTAATATTATAACTCTCAATATTTAACAACCAGATCGTTCCAAAGAAAGAGGGGGCTTTTTGATAAGGATTTCTCCTTATTGGCAACCAATTAGATTATCTAACCTCCCCTTGACAGAACTTCTAGACATTGTCAATATTGCAAATAATAATATGAATAACTTTGTCGTCTCAATTATTGATTTTATAATAATAAATATTATGCAGATGATACTGTGACAATAATTGAATCAATAATATGATAGACATTATGTAGCAAATACTGTAGAAATAATTGAGTATAACTGAGTGACTTCTCACGTAAGCATCAATAATCAATACCGTGTGCTACTATGCAACTACGCTTATTACTCTACTTTTACTACCGGGTAGTTCAACAATTTAACGGTAAAACTTTTGTCGTTATTTTTATAAAAAGATATTTCTGTCATTTTCTAACTACGACAATACTTCCGTTGTGGGGTCCACCAATGATTATGTCGTCGTACGAATATTCCCTGTTAAAACGAATATTCCCCGACCAATCGAATATTCTCCAACACAACGAATATTTTATATCAACTTGCTTACTTTGAAAAATTTTCACATATCACCCTTAACTTTAACCTTTTATCAATTTAACTATTTACTAAAATAGAAAAAAATTGAATACTTTTATTTCATAAAATTCAGGATCTCACATAAAGTTCATAATCAATCCGGGTAGAATATAGTATTCTATATGCATGCTTATTTATATATATATATATATATATATATATATATATATGTGTGTGTGTGTGTGTGTGTGTGTGTGTGTGTGTGTGTGTGTGTGCGTGTGTGTGCATGCACACTAAAAAAGATTAGATAAATAATAACAAACCTCTCAAATTAATTATATTAAGTTGTAACGTTCAAAGATATTTGGAATATCGAACATCGACTTCTATCATGATAAAAACAATAAAGTATTGAATATTTAATATGAGTTTGTTGTGCACACACAAAGTAAGTATTAAATATTTGAGATGTTGTTTTTATTTCATATGATGCTTATAAGGAATTGAACATTACAACTTTGTTGTGCACAAACAAGGGCTATAGTTTTCTCTTCACTTATATGGAAATGTTGGGTCTGACTTAACTTAAATCATTTTAGTTCGGATGTGCACACACTTGACCATTATTATTTAAAAGGAAAAATACAAGGAGTTACATGATGATGTAATTGACAAGTGTTTTCTACCTATTTATTTATATATAGTTTGTTGTGCACACACAAGGCTATACACATTTGAAATTGGATCCTTATTATCACTAACAAATCATTAATTAGATTTTACTAAATGATATAAGCAAGGGTAATATAGTTTGAAGAAAATAATGGGAGATAACGATTTAAAATAATACCTAATTTATTGTGGTAAAATTAATTAATTTAATGAATGTTTTCTAAAATGTTGTTTTTCACATGCAGAATTTTGAAAAGGTCACACTCACAAATTTTACTGCGTAGCATATTGGATGCCAACAAACTGACAAAACCGAATTAAACGGACTGGTTAAGGAATCTGAGAATTGTTCTCCCTGCTGAAAGGATTTCTTATGTCCTAAATTCGAATAACCCTGCAAATGTTGCAGAAACAACCTCTGAGGAAGAGATTCCAACTTTTAAAAGGTGGCAAGCTGATGCATCTGTGGCTCAATGCATCATTCTCGCATCCATGAGTAACGAGTTTCAGCGTCAGTATGAAACTATGGTTGCTCCTACTATACTGTTGCACCTCCAAGAGTTGTATGGTGAGCAAAGTAGGACTGAAAGATATAAGATATCTAAGGAGCTCTTCCGATCTCGGATGACCAAGTCCATTGCTATTGAGAATCATGTCCTAAAAATGATCAATCTAATTGAATATCTTGGACAACTTGGGTTCGTCATGGATGGGGAATTGAGTCAAGATTTAGTCTTTTAGTCACTCACTGACACTTTCTCACAATTTTTTGTGAATTTTCACATGAATAAGTTGGACGTCTACTTGCCTAAATTACTTAACATGTTGAAAACTGCTGAAGGTAACTTCCTATGCAAGAAGGACCATGTCTTAATTCTGGATGATATGACACCCCCGAAGTCTGGGTCCTCTGACCCCAGTCCGGTCATCACAAAAAAATACAAACATCCATCTCTAAACAACATACGAAAACTAAAATGCAAAAAATAATAAATGTACGCCGTTCATTCAAAAGGTGTTACTAGTCCCAAGATACGATAACCTTAATATCATCTTACAAATATACCCAAAAATAAACATTAGGGTTCATATTACATAAGAGTAATTTAAACTAAGCATAATGTAAAGTCTGCTCCTTGCCACTAATCTACATCTTTCCTTTACCCTTGTTCTTCCCTGAGGTCTCGGGCTTAGCTACAATATAATTCATAATATAGCAAGGATGAGCAATAAGTTTGCCCAAAAAGATTAAATAAAACAAGAAAGATATATCATGATGAATGGAAAATATATGTCAATGAATTCAACAATATGAATATTTGAAGGATTCAACAATATGAATATTAGAAGCGAAGATAATGATTGCTTTTTAGAATAACTGCTAGTCAAATAGACTTTGAACTATAACACTAAAATAGAATCAATAGCTAATTGACCCTTTGCTTACTGGCTACACAATAAGTACTCGAGGGGATCAGCCTCGCGTACACTATATATATGCATAACATTTAAATCTATTCTTTGTTTCTTATATTAGATACTTGGGGTACTCCCCTATCATAAAAGGGGTGTTCTTTCAGTCTAAGAATCCTTACCATCAATTGGTTTGGATAACTTTTATAAAACTTCATACGCTTGTCTGACCGAACAAAGGTTCAGACTCTATCGAACACAGTTCAAGAATTATTGAACTTTAAATAATGTACAAGTCCAAGACTGTACGAACTCAAGTGCACTAAGTGCGAATATCAATAATATCGATGTGGAATAATTGTAAAGTAATTAAACCACTTAATAACATGCTTGAAAATAAAGTTTAAGCTTAATTGAATAACTTTCAATTCAACAATAGCATACTCAATACAATATGAGAAGGATAGGAAACTTTCACAATAAAAGTATGGTTCAAGGAACTTGTACAACCAAATAGTGAAGTTCAAGGAAACTTGCTCAATAATAATCTGAATGTGATTAGGGATCTTGCACAATAAAAGTATGGTTCAGATACTTGCTCAAGCAAAAGCGTAAGAATTATGAAACTTGCCCAATATAAATTTGAGTGAGATTAGGGAACTTGCCTGTTTGCTCAGCTACAATTAATTCTAGCTTTAATTAACTTGCGTTGAAACAACCTAATGTTAACAAGTCGATCTTTTCAATTAGTATGTATAAACTAATATGCGTCTACACTTACAATAATCAAGTCATCACATAGCATGCTTCTTAACACATTACAAAGAATATTGGTCATACATTACGAGGTAAAGTAATCATACAAGCATGCCTTGAAACTTCAAACCAAAAACAGAATCTTGGTAAGATCAGAGGATCTACAGAATGCTACTGGTCTAGGCCTAGGATGGCGCGCATTGTCTTTGTCCCCGCTGCACCAGTTTGAGCTTTGCACTTCCTGACTTCAGTCCAACTCTAACACACAAATTACACATATATTTTAACATACGTACATGCTAGAGTTTCACACATAACACATGATCATTCTTGAGATCATTGCCACAAGTTTAACTTACAATTTATATGTCATTAAAACATAAAAAGGTCATGTAATCATCATGCTTTGTAACTTGATTATACAATACTCAGTAGTCATGCTTGTATATAGACAACACATGTGTTGTGACGATTCGATTGTTTGAGTTGTGATTTTGGGGACAGAATCCTTGTAAGGAGGGAAGGATGTAACAATCCGGAAATTCAAATTGTAATATTAAATATTTATTGAATTATATAAATATTTATTTGGTGTGTTTATTGTTGAAATTGATGAAATAAATTTTTTATTGATGTGGTTATTATTATTAAATATTTATGAATTAAATTTATCGATAATATTCTAAATTAAATTAATTTATAATTTAGAGAGTTGTAATATAACATGAGATGTTATATTATTGTTTTAATTTAATAATTTAAAGTGGTATGTTAAATTATTAAGTAATGATATAATGAGATTATAATTATGTGATATTTGTTTAAGTGAAATATTTAATTAAAATATAGTGCGTATAATTATTTTATTTGATGTAATGTTGGATATGGAAATCCAAATAAATAATATGTGATTATAAATTATAAACTAAATTATTTATTAAAATAATTAAAGTAGTTTAATTTATTTTTACCCAAACAAGGCTTAAATATATTAAGTCTTTATTTTAAAGACTTTTGCCAAATAAAGCCTTATGGCTTTTGGATTTTTAATATTTGAATTATAATAAAATAAATTAAATAATAAATAAAATATAATTATAATATATACATTTATTAGTTGTAACTGATATATTTAGTATATGGGTTATGGCCATATCGATTTTTATGTTATATGCATTCTAGTTTTGCTAAGCTTGAGAAGTTCAGAGAGAGAAAATACAGAGAATTGAGAGGGAGTTGGGAGAGAAATCTTGAGTTTTTCAAAGCAAAATCCAGTGTTTAGCAAGGTTGTTCAAGCTAAGTGAAGGGATTACTCGTAACCCTAATTTTATATATTTATACATATATGTATATATATATATATGAATTTTACGGCATATAACTTCAAGTTCTGTGAATTCATCTTTTTGGAATTTTTGATATACAATTGATTACTTGTTATTGTATATGTTTGTGATGATTAGAACTAGTGTTTAGATAAGAATTTTTATGCTAATTACGTTTAAAAGAAAGAAAGTAATTACAGTATATGTATTTTACATATGGCTTGAGAAAAGTACCAATTTTAGTGGCCAATTTGTACGTTAATTTGTAAATTGAGGATTGATTATGCTAGTTCGTTAAGAAACGAAGATAACGTAGTTTGAACGAAGTGATTTGGTGAAGAATTGAAATCATAGTGATGATTTTTGTAAAGGATGTCAAAAATGGAGTTTTCATATAAAAATATAGAATTTGAGATATTAAACTAGTGTAAGTTGTTGTTAAATTGTTCTAAGTGGTTGAATATGTGAGGAAACATGTTTGTGTTAGTTTTATATCAATTGTATATGTTAATTTCACTGCTTTGTGGGTGAAATTCGTGTTAGTTGGGCTAAAGTCCGCCATCTTGTTCATACCTAGTTACGCTCAGACAATGCATTGCACCGTTAGAAATGCAATTTTGGCAGTAAAGGCCAAAACAAAGATATAAACATTATTTGGCAATTGCTTGCGATCCCGAGCTTGTGTAGAGGTCTTGTTGCATATACCCCGATTTGGGGACAATGGCTTCTACTATCATCGCAGAAACCCGGATGTCGCTATAACTTAGCTTAATTATGTATTAATGTAACAAGCATGTAATAAAGACTCTAAAACAGAACCATGTCATGTCATTGATAATTTCAAACTTGTAAAGGTTTTATAAGTTAGGAATGTGATATGTTAGGACTTAGTGTACACATTGAAGGGTAACTAAGTTTTGTGATGTTAGCCCTTGTGATTTCGGAAATGAACATTAAGCTATGGAAGGTGATTAATATAAAACCAAGGAGTCTTGGGAAGACTTAAACAGTTGATTGAACTTCAAATTCGATTAAGGAGAAGTGTAGTATTGATTAACAAGGGTTGGAAATGTGATTGGGATGTTAAAGTCTTATGTATGTGTTAGTGAGTGTTCAGTTTCGTGTTATGTGGTTTATTATATGGTTAGACCTTAAACTAAAGGTTATAACATAACTAAGATGATAAGTGAATCTATGAGGTTAATGTATATAGCTAATTGATGTGATAATCCTAATGGTATGTGTAGGACATTGGAGTACGTGAGTTGTAATTGTATAGCTTACACAAGAGGCAAGTTCCCTAACCTTTGCTACTTTATTATTCAACAAGGTTACTTTTCACTGTTATGTTATACTTATGCAAATTCTCTATCTCTGATATCTTGTTTAACGATTTATTGTCATATAAGTTCTTAAACCCTCATTTATTGTTGAGCAAGTTAGTTAATCTTTGTTTCTTTATTCCAATTGAGATTACCTTGGTTATTCAAAGTCTGTATTTTATTTGTAAGAAGTGTGTTTATTCAGCTACTAATAACTATTGTTTGATCTTCATTCTTTAATATCATTGTATTATCTTACATTATTGTACCGAACTCTAAGTTACTTAGCAATTCTTTACCAATTCAACTAATCCTTAGTTGATGAATGTTCTAAACTCTAAATTACCCTTGAAGTTAACCCAAACCAAACTTCCTTTGGTTTGTTTATATACTCACACACCTTTGAAAGTATGTTCTCGATGATAACATTTGTTCAATTTAGAAATTATTAATACTCTAACTCTTATTGATTCATCGATATACCTTGTTCATGAAGATATTGTAATCAAACTCTTGAATAGTTATTGGTTCCTATCTGATTCAACCAGTACTTGGTTGATGATATATCGTTCTAAAAAAAATCTAGACATCCTTTGAAGTTAATTTCCAACCAAACTTCCTTTGGTTCGGAACCTGATAATCTAAGCTGAGATGAACAACCCTATAGTAAGGGATTATTTTAAAGCTACGCAATAGTGTTAAAATGTTTGCGCAATACATAGTATAAAAGTGATCACCCGGAGTACTAATGATGGTCCATATAGTCGTTTAGGATCATTAAAGGTTCTGATGAGAAACACCGTGAACCTAGGACATAGATGATGATTATAGTCTTTTAGACTGTTAAAGGTTAAAGTAGAAATACTTGAAAACCTAGAATAGAGTTCGTGGTCTTATGACCCTCAGTGTATTCTTTGATGTTGTTATCTATTGTTAACTTAAACGTTTATTATTCCTTTGAACTAATAGTTGTTGAATTAAAGTCTCTTGTTCCGGTAAGAATACTTTACCATTGAAAGCTTAGTTAATTATCATTCATAAAACATTATTGTATATTATCCTTCTTGTGGGCAATTGTTTGCTCACTCTAGCATAAAACAATGCAGATGAGTTTACGAAGTTTGAAGAGCTTTCTACAAGTAAGGGCAAGAACAAAGTGCTTAATTAAACGACAACATTTAATTTATATTTTATTTATGAAGCTTATGTCATAGATTTATTTATGATCATGTTTTAATTTTCCGCTGATGATTGTAATAAAGGTTAGATGACCTAGGATTTATTTTAGATTATGTAATCCTTTAATGGGAGATTAATTGTTTAAGCTTTTGAGTTTAATTTTATCCTTTGTTTATGGGTAAGTAGTTATGATTTAATTGGACAGTGAACACCAAATCTGTGGGATTGAGGTGCCCGGATTTGGGGGTGTCACATGTATACTTTACTCACATAGTTCATATTTTAGAATTTTCCTTTTTATGACTATGTGTGCATAAGTGAAAATCATACATTAACCAAACGATGCTC
>CM035156.1:90183943-90283606 GCA_020205615.1 Panax quinquefolius | reverse complement strand
TTAGTCTTTGAAGATCTTATCGAGAATCGTATAATGAGTTTTGGGTTACCCAGAAACTCCTTGGTCATGCTTGGTCAACGAGGTATGACCATTAATAACACGAAATCTACACATGATCTAAGCATGATTTTAAGTCCAGATCAAAGTCCTTCTAGCATACTACACGTTCAAACATTTAAACAACAAAAATGATAACCAGATAAAGATATATGTGGTCTAACATTCAGTTGTCAGACCACTTTTGAAAATTTCCCAAATTTTGTAAAAACATAAATTCGAGCATCTAAGTGTTATGGATCTGAGTTATAACAACCCAGATCACCCAATAACATCCCATTACATAACTTTAAACATTTAAACATAAAGATTAACATGAATCATAAGGATTTCTAAGTTTAGGGCCTTTATACCTTTCTATGAACCAATTCTTGATTTTGGCTTTCTGATCTGCTAGAAGTGATAGTGGGGCTTGATTAGGGACTGGTCTAGCAAGAGAATTTTGGATGTTTGAAGTTGAGAGGGTTTTGGTTGAGTGTTGTAAGTAAAATGAGCTAATTTATACAACTTCTCTCTCTTTGATCTTATATAATACTTGAATCTAGTGTACTTGTGATGCAAGATGGCTGAGATTTTTGGTTTATAGGCACATGGCTAGGTTGAGTTGGTTTACCAACTAAAGTTATGGCAACCTATATAAGTTATCTATTAAATAATACAAGGAGGGCAATTATGTCATTTGGTTTTTACTTTTAGTGGCAAAGTTGTCAATTCATTCTAACCCTTAGGGTTTGACCCTTAGGGTTTAACCCTAAGGTTTCCCAAGCTCTAAATCTAGGATTGTGTATTAAGGGCAAAAATGGAAATCCTAGCTTCTAAAAAGGTGAATTAGGGTTCCTTAATTAAATTAAGTTTCCTAATCACTTTAGACTTGCGCATTAGACTCTATAATCTACTAATTACTATTAAGTTTGCTAAATTAATAATTAGAGTTTATAACTTAGCAATTAGGGTTCTAATTTAGTAATTAGGGTTTATAAATATTAATTAGGGTTTACCTAATTAACATTAAACATAATAATGGTCATTAATTACATAACATGTAACTTAACAAACCTTACAGTCATAGTTGAGTATGTACTATAGTTTATTAGTAATGCTAGAATTTTGTATTGTTTTACTATAATTGTTCCACACATTGACATTACACATATATTAGGCATGTTTATATTACTGAAATATTAGTACACACTGCAATTTTTAGCATACCAAAACTCAACGAGGAAAATGAAAAAGTAGGGATTTTTAATAAAATTTAATATTGGATGGAATGAGTACCTATTATACACCATTATAGGGTTATGCTATCATCCTCAAAACCAATCTTTAATCGAGAAGACCGGGTGTTCTCCAGATATTGAGATATAGAAAAGAAATAAACAATTGCAAGCCATATACCGATTGGATATTCATCAATTTTAAAAGCTTTATAACATGATTTCTGACCCAAGATTCAAGCATAATACAGAACTGATGCATATGGGTTCCTATGCAAAATAGTATTTATAATTTTTGCATATACAAATACAAACACATGTACAAGATGATACCTTGAATCAGTTATACCTTCTCAGTCGTTTAATTACAGTTTATGGAATATACAATGCCATTAAACCCTCTGATTGAAGTCTGTGAAGCTTAGGCATAAATTTGCGCCTTTAGTCTAGCTATCATTACTAGTTGACTATAAATAGTATTTCAGATAGCTAAAGCCAATCAACTTAACTCAACTGATCAACAATAGTCATTGAAATCCTACTAATTAGTTTACTTTTCCTATAAATCATTTCTAAAAAACAAAACAAATGGACCAAATTATCATATATTAGCAGGGTTGCTGCTAAATCAGAATAAGCTATATTATCATATTAGCAGGGTTGCAACCTACTATTAAGCATTTCATCATTCCTAGAGTTCTGAAGATCTCTGCTTGAAAATTCAAAAGTGATTCACAATGTATACAGCTAGAAGTGAGAAAGCTCACAAAATTCCAATGGCATAAACTTCCACAAATTTTAGAGTATCCTGCAAGAAACCAACTTCCAGATTTACCCATACAAGAAGGATGAAACTTGCAAATTTTAGAGTATCCCTTAAGAGAAACCAACTTCCAGATTTAGTCATAAAGACATAACATCTAAGTTGAATTACAGAAAATACAGAGATATATCCTTAACACAAACCAAGGAGAAATGCAAAAGTATTTGTGCAACTTCTATTTATCCATAATTGTGTTCACTCCCACCATTGTCCATGCATAGAAAAAATTAGAAGAAACTACCATATATTTTTCTAGTATCTCAATCCATGTTCATATTGAGCTTCAAGCATATTCAGCCTAAATGCACATGAGTATGATTAAATGTTATGCATAACGTAGGGTACTTTAGGCTGATCACCTGTTGTACTCGTTTATATTGGATTACGATTATAATCTTCGTTAATTCTAGTAAGAGTTCTTAGTCCTTAGTGACTGCTCAGTACTCATTCATGTTGAACCTCGAAATGAATAAACCCTGAAAGTTGTCGATATCCTTCAAGTCTATAGCTACACCTATTAAATACTCTTGATATTTCTTGACATCCTTGAACTACCAATTATTATTATACCTTTGAAAAATTTAAATGCTATAACTGCTCGTTCTTCTGGCTATATCACTTGCTGGGCAAACTCGTTGCTCATTCTTGCTTCTTAAAACATTACAGTTAAGGGAGAGCAAGGCGGTACTTCAGGACAAGACAAGGGAAAGGGCAAGGCGATAGAATAACTTAGTCCTTAAGACTAGAAGTATTATTACTATTCTTATGCTTGTCATGATGTATTCAAGAATGATTAAGTTATGTTTAAGTTAATCACTGAATTGTCGTAGTAATGGTTGCGGTACCTTGGGACGCAAATATTATATCAATGTAAATTATTCTAGTATTTTCCGTTGTTGATTTTAGTAAGATATTTGTAGTTGCACGTGATGCAACGAATTCGAGATATGGGTGTCCGAATTTTGGGGGTTTCACAGGTTGGTATCAAAGCCATAGTTATAAACCTTAGGAGCGAGAACCCTTAGATTATAACTTAGGAGAACTTAGAAGATAGAAAGGGATGAAACTCATATAGAGTTTTCATAGAGATGAACCTAGCGTGTTACAAAATATAACTTCATTCTATACAATGAACTTATGTTATTTAACATTCTAATGGAGTTGTTGTTTGTTTTGTCTTGTATTGGTGATCGTAGGATGACTGACATGGGAGGACCTAGCCGAGTAGTAAAAGAGGAGCCGCGTGACATACGCGTGGTATATGAGGCACCATTGATAGCGGAGCCTATATCAACTGTAGTCCCTATCGATGATTATGATGAGGAAGAAGAGATGGAGCCAATACCCGAGGAGTCTGATCCAGAGGAGGAGCCTATGGTGGACGAGCCCATGGGGGACTCCGACGAGGCTACTTTTGAGGATAGGATGTTGGGGGAGTATGAGGAGCAGATTTTAGAGTTAGGGTGTAGAGTTGAGGAGTTAGAGGCTGAGGCTAGGGACAGGGAGTCCGAATTCCAAAAGCTGAGGGACGAAGACCACCAGAGGAAGTTAGTGATCCAGGAGATGGAGGTGTAGATTGCTCACCGTATGGAGGCAGGAATTCAGATGGGGGCTTTATTTCACAAGGCGGTGGCTAGGAATGTAGAACTGGCAGGGAAGTTAGAAGAGATGGAGCAGAGGGAGTTGAGCGAGAGGACAGAGAAGGAAGCTATCTGTACTCAGTTAGAGATGGAGGTAAGGGATAGGATCCATTTCGAAGAGAAGTGGGAAGGGGCCAATGATAGGGCTAACGATCTAGAAGATGAAGTGAGGTGCAAAAGGAGGAAGATGAATAGAATGGGCTATGCAAAGTCGCATTTACCACCATGGAGAGATCCGATTGATGGGGTAAATCACTACCCGACAGAGCGAGAGCGAGATGGATTACACACCATAAGCCGAGATTTGTTGGTGCACATTACTCGTAGGGGAGTACCAGGCTGTTGTGAAGCGGAATGATAGATTAAGTCTAGGCGTTAAAAGTTATTAGTTGTAGTTCGTTATGTAGTGTATTATCTGTTGTTTTAATTTCAGTCTTTTATGTAGAATGTGAGATAGTTGTAAGCCCCAAACTTTTGAGTTATATTAGAGGGGTAGTATGTTAATGGTTGTCCCCATCTTTTGTGAGATTAGGGGATAAGTTGTGTCATTTATAGAAGTATGCTAGAGATAATCATGTAATGTAACAATTTGGCATATGAATATAAATGATCTTGTTCTGAAATGTATTCTGAAATCTTATTCCATTTATGGGGAATTGTTTAAGTAATATAATTAGATAATCAAAATGGAAGTTTTACGATGCAAAAAAAATGCCGCCCAGACGTAGATTAACTGCACCGGAAGAGTCGGTTAATGATGAGAGAGGACAAGTAGATCCTATTCAGAGGCTTGTAGATTTGTTAGGGGAGGCTCTTAGGGGAAGAAATGAACAAGTAACACCCAATCCCCAAGTAGCTCCGGTCGCAAACTTCAAGGACTTTAAGAGTGTAGGACCTCCAGAATTCATACGTACTACCGATCCTATTGTAGTGAAAACGTGGATCAAGGAAATGGAGAAAGCCTTCGCCATTGCTCGTGTGGGTGAAGACCAGAAAACCGTGTTCGCTACATATATGATGAAGGGTGAAGCAAACTACTGGTGGGAAGCAAATCAACAGAGGACAGGAGAAGGGACTATAACCTGGGAAAGGTTTAAGACCTTGTTCTTCGAGAATTACTTCCCAAAGAGTATGAAGAATAGGACGGAGGTAAAGTTTTTAGAACTAAAACAAGGGGAGATGACAGTGGCACAGTATACGGCCAAGTTCAATGAACTCGCACGATTCGCAACACATCAAGTAGACACTGAAGAAAGGAAATCTCGATGCTTCGAGCTTGGACTAAAACCTTGGTTGTTCAACAAGGTGTCGGTCCTTCAAATCGACTCGTTCGCCACATTATTGTAGAAGGCGATACTTGCTGAGGGAGGTAGCGAGGCATTGAGCCAATACAACAAGGAGAAGAAGAACAAGAATGCTGGGGGAGAGACTCATGGAGGGAGTAGCAGTGGTGGAAGTTATCTGGGAAAGAGGAAATGGGATAACTGCAACAGCAATAACAACAACACCAACCATCGAAACATCAACCAGTCAGAAAGTTATCAAGGAGGGTTTAAGAAAAGAAGTGAAGCTTGCTCGAAATATGGGAAAAACCATCAAGGGAATCTTTGGAAGGTGCGGCGTCTGCTACAATCTGTATGCTGCCAAGAAGGCACATTTCACCCAACCGCCCAAAGTGAAAAAGATCAAGGGATGTTTCGCATGTGGCTCAACTGAGCATCAAATCAAGGATTGCCCAAAGAAGGGGAGCAACGGAGGAAGTGGCCAACAAGGAGGGGGCATCAAGCTGATGATCGGCGGACCAACGGAATCCAACCGACCGACTGCCCGAACCTTTAACATGACCGTCTAAGACGCAGTGACTACAAGGGACGTGGTGTCAGGTATTCTCCCAATCAATAATATAAATGCCTATGTATTATTTGATTCGGGTGCTACCTATTCCTTTGTGTCTGAAGAATTTGCTAATCGACTAAACATACCTCCTGAAGATTTAGAAAATTCATTGAACGTAGAGATTATGAATAAGGAAGTAATTCCCATAGAGTTTATTCTCAAATCGTTGTAAACATTAGAGGTCATGAACTAAGCATAGACTTAATTCCGATTAAACTGGGAGAGTTTGATGTGATATTAGGAATGGATTGGTTATCCGGCCACGCTGCGATAATCGATTGTCAAAAGAGGAGTGTTAACCTTCGCACCTCAAATCGGTTACAGGTAGTGTTTTATGGTAGCTTATCGCTCACAATCGTGTTGCTGCCTTACGATGATGCAAAGCTAAGAAATTGTTAAGGAAAGGATGTGTAGGTTATTTAGCCTATATAGTGGACACTCAAAGAAAGGGAGTATAAATGAAAGATATATCGGTGGTAAGAGATTTCAAGACGTGTTTCAGACGAATCGCCGGTCTTCCGCTTGAGACGGAGAAATTGAATTCATAATAGACTTTAGCACCGGAACCGCATTAATTTCAAAAGCCCCATATCGTATGGCGCCAGAGAAAATGAAGGAATTAATGATTCAATTGCAAGAGTTACTAGATAAGGGTTACATTCGGCCAAGTGTGTCTCCTTGGGGAGCACCAGTGTTATTTGTAAAGAAAAAGGATGGATCGATGAGGCTCTGTATCGATTATCGAGAGTTAAACCGAGTGACCATTAAGAATAGATATCCATTGCCAAGGATAAATGACCTTTTCGATCAACTGAAGGGAGCGAAGTGTTTTTCCAAGATAGATTTACGAACGGGTTATCATCAGTTGAAAGTGCGAGAGGAGGACATACAAAAGACGGTGTTTCGAACTCGCTATGGACATTACGAATTTTTAGTGATGTCATTTGGGTTAACTAATGCTCCGGCAGCATTCATGGACTTGATGAACCGAGTTTTCAGGCCATACTTAGATAAGTTCATAGTAGTATTTATCGATGACATTTTGATTTATTCAAAGACGAAGGAAGAGCACGCCGAACACCTGAAGATGGTATTGGAAGCATTGAGAAGGGAAAAGATGTACGCTAAATTTTCAAAATGTGAATTTTGGATGGAAAGGGTTCAATTTCTAGGACACGTGATAGATCAAAATGGAATTTTCGTGGATCCTGCAAAGGTGGAAGCGGTAAGTAACTGGGAACAGCCAAAGACGCCAACAGAAGTTAGGAGTTTCTTAGGTTTAGCCGGGTACTATCGAAGATTTATCCGAGATTTTTCTAAGATAGCAACTCCGCTGACCAATCTAACGAGGAAGACGGAGAAGTTCGTATAGACGGACAAATGCGAGGAGAGTTTCCAAGAATTGAAGAGGAGGTTGAGTGAGGCGCCTGTATTATCATTACCAGATGATACGGGAGGATTTGTGGTGTATAGTGATGCATCATATAGAGGACTTGGTTGTGTGCTAATGCAAAATGGCAAGGTCATTGCATATACCTCACGACAGTTGAAAGATTTCAAAAAACGATACCCTACCCATGACCTGGAGTTAGCGGCGGTAGTCTTCGCATTGAAGATTTGGAGGCACTATTTGTATGGAGAAAAATGTGAAATATATACAGATCACAAGAGTCTGAAATATATCTTCACACAGAAGGAGTTGAACATCCGACAAAGAAGGTGGTTGGAACTAATCAAGGATTATGACTGTGAAATTCTTTATCACCCGGGAAAAGCAAACGTCGTAGCCGACGCTTTGAGTAGAAAAGGAAGGGAGAAGTTATTCAAATTGACAACTAAAGAGGAATTAATAAGAGAAATGGAAAAGTTAGAAATTGAGGTGGAGGAACCAAAAGAAGCGGAAGGAAAATTACTCATGATGAGAGCTCACCCGACGTTATTGGATAAAATAAAGGAAGCACAAGAGAAAGATGAAGAATGTGAGAAGATAAAGAAGAGAATAGTAGAAGATAAGGAAGAAAGGTTCAAAGTAGATAAGGACGGTATATTGAGGTTTGAGGGTCGAGTATGGGTGCTAGTCAGAATCGAATCGAGAGAGGAAATCCTACACGGCACAATAATAATGATGTATTCTCAGACATCCAGGAGGCACAAAATGTACCAGGATCTTCGACACCATTTTGGTGGATTAATTTGAAAAGAGAGGTTGCAGAGTGTGTTAGCAGATGTCTTACCTGTCAAAGAGTCAAAGCAGAACACCGAGACCAAGTGGACTACTTCAACCGCTGGAAATTCCGTAATAGAAATGGGAGCACGTTACGATGGACTTCGTGGTTGGACTTCCTATTTACGTAAGGGTTATGATGCCATTTGGGTTATTGTGGACCGACTAACAAAGACAGGTCATTTTCTACCCATTAAGATTCGATTCAATTTGAACCAGTTAGCAAATTTGTATGTAAAGGAAATCGTATCGCGACATGGAGTGCTGGTGTCGATTGTCTCCGATCGAGATCCGCGTTTCACGTCAAAATTCTGGAAAAAGTTTGTAGGAACGAATGGGAACTCATTTGAGATTAAATACTGCTTATCACCCTCAAACTGACGGGCAGAGTGAACGAACCATACAAACATTGGAGGACATGCTTAGAGCTTGCGTGATGGACTTCAAGGGAAATTGGGACGCGACCATTTACCATTAGTAGAATTAAACTTACAATAATAGCTATCATGCGAGTATCGGTAGATGCCGCCATATTAAGCTCTTTTACGGGAGAAAGTGCAGACACCATTATGTTGGGATGAAGTCGGAGAACGGCGACTTTTGGGACCGTAATTAGTCCAAACAAACGAGTGACGTGATAGCAACAATGAAGGGCAAATTGGTAGCGCGCTCAAGATCGCTAAAAAAGTATCTTGAATTTGCATCGTCGAACCGAGACTTTGAAGTCGGTAGTTTTGTGTTTTTGAAGGTATCTCCTTGGAAGGGAAATATCAGATTCGGAAAGAAAGGAAAATTGAGTCCGAGGTTCATAGGGCCATTCGAGATATTGAATCGAGTGGGTGAAGTGGCATACAAAGTTGCTTTGCCACCCGAACTGGAACACATCCACAACGTGTTTCATATTTCCGTACTACGTCCGTACAAGTCTGACTATAAGCACGTGATTTCCTATGAGCCCATTCAAGTAGAGAAGAATCTGGCATATGAAGAAATTCCTGTTCAGATAATAGATAAGAAAGAGCAAATGCTAAGAAACAAAGTTATATCTTCTGTAAAGGTTGTTTGGCGAAACCACGATGTCGAGGAGGCCACATGGGAATTAGAAGATAGGATGAGGAGAGACAATCCCCATCTTTTTGTGTAACCTTGTATCAATTCTGAGGACGGAATTTTTATAAGGGGTAGAGGATGTAATAACCGTAAATTTTATGAGTTAATATTAATATTTATAAATAGAGCTTGTGATTATTTATTTTATAAATGCTTACATGGCATGAGGTGAGTAACTCAATTGAATTAAAATTGAGCTTTTAATAATTGATAAGATGTGGAGAATGATGATAGGTTATGAAATGTCTTGTGTGACACAATGATGGAATTAGTGAGGAATAATTAAGAAGGAGTGCATTATTGAGTAAAAGATGGCAATAAGAGAGGTGGTATATAATTGATTTATTTAATTATACCAGAGTAATAATAAATCATTGAATTGGTTTGAAAGCTTGTCTGGATGGACTAAATCTTTTTATTATTATTAAGTCAGTAACTAAATTATGTGAAATAACCCAACTTATTAATAATTATTCAGGTGGTGTATAATTAGTGTTATTGGGTAAATTAAATTAATTAATTTGCTGCCATAATAATTAAGTATTACATGTTTATAATCCAAATAATAAATCGGAAGTCTAGCCCAATAAATTAATTGATGTACTTGAGTTAGCCCAATAAACATTGGTTATTTAGAGTCCAATTCGAACCTAACAAAATAGTTAACTGATGGTACAAGGTGTTGGTTAAATAAATGTGGCGTGGGGCAATGGGCCCGACCAACTAGCCCCTTGTCTATGTCTGAGATCTATTCTCTTGTTCCCAAATTAAGGGTCACCAAGTATAAGGAACAGTAGCCTAAACTCTCTTTATGCAAACTTCAAAGCTGCTAATCCTAGGCATGCATGGCTAGCTAAGTGGCTGGTATGGAGTGGTTAAACAACTCCTTAAGTAACCGTTGTTCATTTATATTGCACCATGAATCCCAACATTGTGTAAAGCAAGTGTCTAGTCCATGCTTTTCTCTTTAAATACAAGCCACCATGGCAATCATTATAGTGATAAGAGTGTTGAGAAATGAAGTAAAGAATTCTTAGTTGCTAAGCATTACCAAATCAGTGTGTGACATATCAAGGTTAAAGCTCGAGAAGGAATAATTTCTACTTCGTTCTTAACTTGAGTCTTGTTTGATTCTCGGTTTTCCTAAATTAATAGGTCAAGTATGATGAATTAGCATGATATAGGGTGTTTAGAAAGTTACTTTCGTGCATGAATATGTTAATAATTGCCTGGAATCAAGTTGTGGCTACTCTACAAAACAGAGCATGTTCACTTGCTTTAAACTCCATAGGTGTAAATGGTACCGCATTTAGAACCAAATGATGGGTTCGGGCTCGTGTTAGACCATGTATTAAGAAATTCCCTTAGGTTGTATGCATATAGTAAAGTCTTAATGAAATTAACCTGACAAACTTAGACCTTGTCAAAATAGTGTAAATCGAAGTCTCTGAAAGAGCTGACTTCGGAAATGTCTTCGGACAAAGCGTGTTGTCTTCGGACATGGCTAAATGACTTCGACTTCGTGCATGGCCATATGTCTTCACCTTCGGACATGGCCAGACGTCTTAGGCTTCGGACATGGCCAGATGTCTTCGACTTCGGACATGGCCAGACGTCTTCGGCTTCGGACAGGGCGAGATGTCCTGGGACTCGGAGACAGCATCATAACTTGATATAAGGATGGATTAATAAATATTCCTATACTGCTATAAACTATTATTACACGAATTAGTTCTAGGTAGAGAATTTTACTAACTTCGGGAAAATAAATCTAATGCCTGCAAACATGCGTAGAAAAGGGTCGGTGGGATTAATAGATGTTATGGTCTACTTAAAGAAATGAACCTATTGGAACTACGAAGAAGAAAGATTATGAATAAACTAGCAGTGGTCAAAAGTATTAGCATGTTAGTGTACAACTATGAGTTTTAATGGGTGCAGCAGTATACATAGATAGAAAAAAAAAATGTGTTATGTGTACATGTTGTTTATATATGTATATCAAGTGTGTTTGGCTAATGAATACCTATACTTACATAAATAGGACAAACATAGTTCATTGAGGTGATTTTCGCTATAAGTAGCAATCAATGCTAAAGGCAAGTTCCCTAACCTCACTCAAATTTACTTTGAGCAAGTATCCGAACACTATTATTATTGTGTTTCAAGTTCCTTAATTCTCACACTGTATACACTTGAATTGTTGCCATAGTAATCATATTTTATCAAGCAAATATCTGTTTCTATTCAAAAATCATTTGTATACCTTGACGTTGTTGCAAGCATATCGTTCTTAAATGCATGATAAAAATTTGTCTAAGCTTTTGATTCGACTAGACTACTATTATGTGTTAAAAAGCTTTCCAAACCGATTGACTTGGTGCGGACTATCGTAAATCTACTGAGATGAACAACCCTCATTGAAGGGGAAATTATATATGGTTGGGGAACCGACGTGCGCACATGAGTATAATTAAATGTTATGCATAACGTAGGGTTCTTTAGGCTGATCACCTGCTGTACTCGTTTATATTGGATTACAGTGTAATACTGTTAATTCTAGTAAGAGTTCTTAGTCCTTAGTGACTGCTCAGTACTCATTCATGTTGAACCTCGAAATGAATACACCCTGAAAGTTGTCGATATCCTTCAAGTCTATAGCGACACCTATCGAATACTCTTTATATTTCTTGACATCCTTGAACTACCAATTATTATTATACCCTTGAAAAATTTAAATGCTATAACTGCTTGTTCTTCTGGCTATATCACATGTTGGGCAAACTCGTTGCTCATTCTTGCTTCCTAAAACATTACAGTTAAGGCAGAGCAAAGCGGTACTTTAGGACAGGACAAGGGAAAGGGCAAGGCGACAGAATAACTTAGTCCTTAAGACTAGAAGTATTATTACTATTGTTATGCTTGTCATGATGTATTCAAGAATGATTAAGTTATGTTTAAGTTAATTACTGAATTGTCGTAGTAATGGTTACGGTACCTTGGGACGCAAATATTATATCAATGTAAATTATTCTAGTATTTTCCGTTGTTGATTTTAGTAAGATATTCGTAGTTGCACGTGATGCACCGAATTCGAGATATGGGTGTTTGAATTTTGGGGGCGTCACACATAACCTAATCACCTTGTCACACATGTTCAACAGTCATTGAATCACAAACAAACATTAATACAGTCAAAATATCTAAGTCCGTATAAATTTCAAAGAAATGTCGATGAACCGACGTCTTATCGGGTAATTATCGAGTCTAAGACTCTATATCAAAGTTCAATATCTATTTAGACTATTTAAATAACTGTTATATCATTTTTTAAATGATTTGCAATAATTTTTAAACAATTATTATAATTTATTCTAAATTTTCAAACACCAGAATCATTATAAAATGATTTAAATATCAAATAATTCTATTATTATTAATATTTAATTAATATTAAACTATTAATGAAACCATTGCCAAAATATTAAAGTTATTTATATTACACTTAAATGATTTTTTAAAACATTTAAAATCATTTTAAATAATTACTATTAATATTAAAATATTAATGCATTATCTATCAAAATATTAAAAGTAATTAATTATAACTTCAAATATTTTAATTCATTAATATCTTCTTTAAATGATTTTAAATAAATAAAACCATTTTTAAACCATTTACTTAATATAATTATAAAATAAACTTAATATCATTTATTATTAAATTAATATCATTAATATTAAATTATTATTGAAATTATCCTTTAAATATTAAAAGTTATATTTTATAACTTAAAATATTTTTAACACCTTAATTTAATTTAAAATGATTTTTCCTAATATTAAAATCATTTTTAAACTAATTTATTTAATAAATTATTAAAAAATCTAATATCATTAATATTAAAATATTAATATTTTTCATGTCAAAATATCAAAAGTTATAATTTATAACTTCAAATATTTTTATAATACTTTAACCGATTTTTAAATCATTAATTCTATTTTTCATAATTTATTTAATACATTTATTAAATAACTTTATTATCATTAATATTAATTTATTAATCAAATTTCATCACAAAATATTAAAAGTTATAGAAAATAACTTAAAATATTTTCTTATAACATAATATAATTAAAATGATTTTTCAAGTATTAAAATCATTTTTAAATAATTTATTTAACATAATTATTAAATAAATTAAATACCTTTAATATCCCAAAAATATTAAATATTTATGAAATATATTCAAAATAATTAAAATATAATTTTCAGACTTTAAAATAATTTTTAATAATTTATTTTGTATTTTTAATAATTTAAAACTCTTTTTTTCTATTTATTTAATAAAAATAATGATTTTATAAATAAAGTGTCGTTAAAGACTGCCTATAGCGACTGAACTGTCGCTATAGGTGTTCTTCGCGTTCATCATGCAACCCAGAAATTCATGGCAGTTAACGAGTGAACTACTTTGACTAGTGATAACTTTTATTCTATGATGTTTCTATACAACATAAAACATTGATCTTGTAGTATACATGTAGGACTACAATTATCAAACATCACCAGAGCCATAACATAATGATCCGGCAAGATTCAAAGTCCCAAAGTAGCTGTCAGAAGCTTCTGGGCTTTCTAGGTTACCTAAAAACCTAGACAGCTTCGACTGCTTACTTTGTGGCTCGATTCTCTCCATGATCTGGCCATCATTTTGATGTTATTAAAGTCTAAATCGCTAGTACTCATGTCATATAACAGTTTTATAACAACATATCAGTTTAACAACATCTAATTCTCTATATTTGGTATGGTCAAACATGGTCAGAAACAGTGTTCATACACTTTCTGGAAATTCCAGAAAAGTGTCATCGTGATCAGATGAGCAACTTTGACCATCCATTACGTCCAACAGATTTTTCTTTTAAGGAATATAAAGCCATGGATCTAGAGCCCATATAACAGGATACAAACTGGATACAAACACATAATCAAAACACCTAAAAACTGATAGATCTGGACGTTACAAATGCTTGTAAGACGCTGGAAAACGCTTTCTGGGTTACCTAGAATTCATCCAGTCATACCCGGTCAACGAGTTTTAACCATTTTTAAAATGAAATCCATACATCATCAAACCTTGATTCGAGTTGCAGAACAAAGACCACATTACATACTACATGTAGCAACCTTCAAACAACAAAAATACATAACAGGCAAAGATTAAAGTGGTTTGACATTCAGTTGTCAGACTCGTTTAAATTTTTTTCCAGATTTGCAAAAATACTAGATCTGAGCTTATAGATTTTATTGATCTAACATCTATCAACCCAGATCACTAAAATAGACTCCATACAACATATTTAACACAACAAACTTAACTTTTAACACAAGATTAAAGATCAAAATATAGCTTAGGGTTTTATACCTCTCATGATCAATTCTTGATTCTGACTTCTTGATCTATTTTTGGTAAACGTGGGGCTTATTTATGGGACTGGTATGCAAGAAAAATTCGTGGGTTTTGGAAGAGAGAGAGAGTTGGGGGAGTATTGGTAGCACAAAAGGGCTAAAAAATGAATTTTCTCTCTCCAATTCAATATATATATATATATATATATATATATATAAAGTGGTGCAATGCATTGGCTGATCTAAAAGGCTGAAATGTTTAATATTTTATGTCAAATGGATTTGGTAGAAGTTGGCCAACCAGTCCAATATGTCTAGATCTTCAAGTAAGCTCAAATAATTCAAGAGTGGTAATATGGTCATTTTTCTACTAAATTTAATGGCATGTTAATAACTTAGCAAACCCTTAGGGTTTGACCCTTAGGGTTTAACCCTAAGGTTTAGCACAAAAATTGTAAGATTTCAATTTAGGGTTTAAAAATAAAAAATTTAGTTTCTAAAAATTATAATTAGGGTTTCTTAATCAATTAGGTTTTTAATTATTTAGCACTTTGCTAATTAGGTTTAAGAGAGACTAATTAGCATTGCACTTCCCAATTTAGCGATTAGGGTTTACCATAAGTAAATTAGGGTTTATAATTTAGAAAAAATAATAAGGGTTTATACTTAAAAAAATATTTAGGGTTTTGAATAATAAATATTCTCCCTAATTAGGGTTAATACCATTAATACCGGTCATTACCCACATTAACATGATTACACAACAGTCTTAAGCTGGCATCAGACTTTTAAATTAGGGTTTAACAGCTTAAAACTAGGGTTTTAACATTATACACATAATTTAACCAACATTATCAGTCCACACATATACAGTACATATTTACGGCACTGAAATAAAATAATATTATAATAAATGTCATTAATCACATAACTTAATTACTAAAAAAAATTAAAATCTCATTTGACTTCAAAACTAGGGTTTATCAGTAATATTAGGATTTTGCAATACTGCACCATAATTGGCCAACCATCAATAATACGTACATGCAG
This sequence comes from Panax quinquefolius, assembly GCA_020205615.1. Lineage (NCBI taxonomy): Eukaryota > Viridiplantae > Streptophyta > Magnoliopsida > Apiales > Araliaceae > Panax > Panax quinquefolius. The sequence continues at coordinate 90,268,173 of CM035156.1, read as the reverse complement.
TACACATTTATAGCACTAAAAAATAAAATATAATTAATATTATATTATTATTCTCTTTCCTTATTCCAAATCTATAATTAGGGTTTGGATTCCATATCTGATTTATCTGTCATATATAACATTATTAATTAAGTTAAATAACTAACTTAATTAATTTGAAATAAATTCATACAATAAAATAATTATTATAATAATTTGATAATCATTTCTTATATTACTTAAATAATATAATAATCATATTTTCATTGAAAATAATTAATAAAAGCATTTTTTACTTTGTAAAGTTGATTATTATAAGAATATACTTTATAATGATCAATAATTCTAAAATAAAATTATTTATAATCATTCATGTAATAAATATATTTTATATTCATCACGTAAATACATACACATTACCTTGCACATATCATTTCCTTTAAAATAATAAATAAATAATAATAATAAAAAAAAAAAAATATACTAAAAAATTTCGATTTATTTATATAGAAAATATCAAAGTTATTACAAATATTATATTATTATTCTCATTCCTTATTCAAAATCCGCACTTAGGGTTTTGAATTTATATCCACATAACCTTCATAGATACCATTATTAATTAAGTTAAAATAATCAACTTAATTAATATAATAAATACATATCATAATATCCATATCATATATACAATAATCATATTTTCATGGAAAATAAATAATAAATATTTTATTACAACATAAATTTATTATAAAATATAATCTAAAATGATCAATAATTCTTAAAAAGAATTTATTTACAATTAATCATGTAATAAATAATTTTATTTATCACATATATACATATACTTTACTTTGCACATATTTCCACACACACACACACACACACACACACACACACACATATATATATATATATATATATATATTCACAAAATTTTTTATTGAAAATATTGGGTTATTACATCTACCCTCCCTTATAAGGATTCCGTCCCCGGAATCACTGCTTTAAAACCTATAGACACTAGGGCAAATAACATACGCAGTCATTTCAAGTAGATCTCGATCAGATTAGATCGAACTGATTTTTAACTACTCACATAAAGCTTGTCTATCTAATTCTACGGAAATTTTATTTCTAATAGAACTCAAATTTCTCCTTCAAAATTTCTTTATAACATAATTTACCTATATCTAAGAAAAATCATATATACGAAAATACAATTCATACGAATAATACCTGAACTTCCATCCCCGGCAGCTACGGTATCCTGAACCGTTATGTTGAAGACTCTTGCGGTTGATTTTGTCGCAGTTGGTCCCGTTATCGCCATTGTTCCACTGCCTTTTCCCGTATTCACGCTCCCTATGTCCATTCTCCTTTTTGGACAGTCCTTCACCTTATGCTCCATGAATCCACACAGAAAACACCCATTGCTCATCCTAGGATTGGGGCAGTTAGGAGAGATATATCCCTCCTGCCCACACTTGTAGGACACAAACTTGCCTTTAAGACACTCACCTGAATGACTCTTCCCACAACTCTTACACTGCACAGCCTGCTTTTTCACACCTTCCTACTTGACTTGGACACTCCCAACATTGTTCCACTTTCTCTTCTCACCCCTACTTCCACTACCTATTTCTACCTTCCCAGCTCCCTCACCCTTATTCTTTTTCTCCTTATTGTAGAGACTCATGGCTTCACTTCCTCCTTCAGCTATGATAGCCTTTTCTAAGAGTGCGACAAATGTATTGATCTGCAACACTGCCACCTTATTATAGAGCCAGGGTTTTAGGCCTAGCTCAAACCTCCCTACCTTTCTAGCCTTCATATCCACTTGGTGTGGAGCGAACCTAGCTAATTCATTGAACTTTGCGGCATACTCCGCAACTTTCAAGTTCTCCTGCTTCAATTCTAAAAACTTCACCTCCATCCTATCTTGCATACTAGCCGAGAAATAATTCTCGAAGAATAGCGTCTTAAACCTAGTCCATGCTATCACTCCTTCTCCCCGCCTCTAGCTTGATTTGCTCCCCACCGTAAATTCGCCCTCCTTTCATCATATAGGTGGAAAAAGTCATTTTTGCCCTCATCTACCCTAGCAACTACAAATTCTTTTTCTTTTTCCTTAACCCAAGTTTGGGCTTCTATCGGGTCAGTGGTACCTCTAAATTCGGGCGGTCCTACGGCCTTAAAATCCTTGAAGTTTGCAAATTGATTATCTGGCTGATTTCCCGCCGCTGGCATTCCATTCTGCATGGCCTGAGCTATCATGTTCACAAAATTCTCCATCAGGTCTGGTTGTTGTCCTCCAACATTGTTGACAGATTCTTCTGCCCTTTGGTTTTGAGTTTGACGTCTTGGCGGCATGTTCTGGTTAAATAAAACAAAATCTATATTTTATTAACTTACATTCTAAACCTATATTAACTTATATTTTATATTTTATTGTATAAGTTTAATATTTCAAACTTATTCCGTTAATCAAACATATATTCATATTCATTTAGCAATTTCAAAATACTTTACATAGCATAGCACATACTGCTTTAAACGTCTGATATCCCTTTATGACCACAAAAGTCGGGAATTACTACCACAACTTACACCAAAGTTGGGATTATTACAATACACATGTACATTACCAAACATACTTACTTAAATACTAATTCTACCTATTTCCTACACTTTTTCCCTGATTCTGGACAACCCTTCGCCCGATGACCTTCCAATCCATAAATAAAACATGCACCTGGTTTATAGCCGGGACAATATAGAGTGGTATGTCCCTTATAGCCACAAAGATAACATATTCTTTTCCTTTTCTTCTTATCAGATTTTCCTAAGTCATGGTCTTCTATCTTTATTTTCCCCTTATTTCTCAGAGCTGCACACGATGTGTTGCATGTGGCTCCCATCTGATCAATTTGGATTGTAAGCTTATTATGTTCTTCCATTGTTTCTAGTAAGGCTTTTCGTAACTGACTATTCAACAACTTTTCTATTTCCCACAGCTTTTCTAGCGAAGAAACCTTGTTCCTCAGAATCTGCACTTCAGTTGATGCTTGTTCAGCTCTAACTTCGGTGTCCGAATCACTATCTGTTAGTTCCATAATTTCTGGGTCCGGTACTATATTTTCTAAAATGATCACCTCCTTAAGGTTACCTTCAATGTGAGCTTCTATTTCAACTATTGGCTTGGTTATGGAGATTGGCTCCTTCTTTACGATTTTAGGGTATCCTAATCCTTTTCCTCCTGACATCTACACGCATAAATTCTCCTGATTAGCATATAGTGTATACACACAACAAATAATAGTTTTATATAAGTTATCTTTTATTTGATTTGACGACGAATTTATTCGATTCATCTCCTTTTAAACTCTATATGAGTTATTTGTACTTTAAACGTTTTCCTCTGCTCTAAGGTTATAGCCTAAGGTCTATCCCCACATATGGTTTCTAACCCTAAAGCTCTAATACCAACCTGTGATGCCCCTAAATTTAGGAACTTTTAAAACATTTACTTGTTGGGCACTCAAATGCTCATCTTTGCTTAAATTAAATGTTATCAGGTACTTGAAACCCGAACTCGGTGCTTCACGATACCATTTCTACTAGTGAAATAATAATAATTTTTTCATAAATATCAAACTTAATTTACATATCAGATTTGTCTAAATCCCAGGTACGCGACCTTAAAACATTTCATAACATGATAGATAATAGATATCATCATCTTATTTAAGTCTAGCTATTACATAAGGTAACACAAACTTATTCTGACAGCTTTCCTTTCCCTTTGTTCCTAGTAGAGCCTTCTGGTTAGTCATACTTAACTGAAAACTTTTAATTTAAGCAAGGATGAACATTTGAGTGCCCAACAATTATAAATATTAGCTGAAAGGATTAAATGTTTTCTTTGTACTACCCTTCTACAACAAATCAAAAGTTGTGAAGTAATCTGAACCGATAATAATAACATAACAACTCTCTATCAAATTTTTAAAACTACGTACTGACTATAAATAAGGTTAAGGTGACATACTATGAACATTATTTTTAATTTTCAAATAGGTTTAGCAGAACTTCATCCGCAAACCGTCATAACTTACGGGCACGGGGGGTGATCAATACTACATGCAAGAATGATATTATCGTTCACTCTATCCGCCATGGGCGCATAAAAGTTTTCCCATGTTCGGGATGTTCATACTTAGTCGGGAATCCGAACCAAAATAATTTGATTGGATACAAAAAGGTTTTATCATATTCAACAATATTTTTAAATCTTTGTCTTGCTGGTCAAATAGCTTAGACGACTTTTGCTTATTATGTGTGTGTATATATATATATCTGAATTACCATATAGTACTATGTTGATAATCAATGATCGAATATAACAATAATAACAATAGGGTTAATAATGTAGTACAATAATAATATAATTCTGAAACTTTCTTACTCATGTCCATTGCATAAAGAAAATGCAAAGGTAGGATACTTGCATGGTCTGTTGCTTCCACTACGCAATTTAGTTCTTATCTTTTGTATAACAACCTATCAGTAATAAGATCATTTTACTAATTAGAATAACATATCGTAACACATAATACTGCTTATTGCAGTCAGCACATAACCTAATCACATTGTCACACATGTTCAACAGTCATCGAATCACAAACAAACAATAATATAGTCAAATTATCTAAGTCTAGATTAATTTCTGAAACATGTCGGTGTACCGACGGCTTTATCGGGTAATTATCGAGTCTGAGACTCTATCCAGTAGTTCAATAACTGTAATTATTAGTCATATCATTTTTAAATGACTTATAATAATTTTTAAACATTTATTATAATTTATCATAAATTTTCAAACTCTAGAATCATTATTAAATGATTTAAATATTAAACAATTCTATTATCATTAATATTTAATTAATATTAAACTATTAATGAAACCACTTACCAAAATATCAAAGTTATTTTATAATAACTCAAAATATTTTTAAAGTATTAATCATTACCTTTTAAATGATTTTTAAAACAATAAAAATCATTTTTAAACAATTACCATTAATATTTAAATATTAAGGTATTATTCACTAAAATATTAAAAGTCATTTATAATAACTTAAAATATTTGTAAACCACTTATATACTTTTTAAATGATTTTTAAATCAATAAAATCATTTTTAATCTATTTATTTAACATTATTATTAAATAAATCTAATATCATTAATATTAAATAATTAATAAAATTTATCTTAAAATATTAAAAGTAATATTTTATAACTTAGAATATCTTTAAACTCTTTATTTGCATTTAAAATGATTTTTATAATATTAAAATCATTTTTAAATAATTTATTTAATATAATTATTAAATAAATCTAATATCATTAATATTAAATAATTAATGAAATTTACATTAAAATATTGAAAGTTACATTTTATAACTTAAAATGCTATTAAATACCTTATTATCATTTAAAATGATTTTTAATATTAGAAAATCATTTTTTGTTAATTTATTTAATGCATTTATTAAATTAATTAAATATTAATAATATTCAAGTAATTACTAATATTTATGGATAATATGTCAAATTTTTAAAAGTTGATTTTTATAACTTCAAATAATTTTTAAAACTGATTTTATAATTTTTAGAATTTATTTACTATTTTTAAATGATTTTTAGAATTTAATATAATTAAAATTAATAAACTTGTTGCTATAGCCTTTATCGACAAAATCCGTCGCCTTATGTGTTCTTGAGGCTCAAGAACACTGACAGGCAGTTATGAAGGTGTCATGTTTGACCACCTCTTATTCTCTGTATAAACATGATCTGAGCTAACTAAGACACTGACATTGTAGTATTGTTGTAACACTACAAGATCCAACTATCATCTAAGTCATAACATATTACAACAAGGAGATCTAGCCCATCAAACTCACTGTCAGAGCTTCCTGGGTTACCCAGAAACCCAGTCAGCGTCGAGTAGGCAGTTTGAGGCTTAATTTTCTTCGAGTTTTGTTAATTGTTAAAGCGTTCTAATTGGTTAGGGTTGTAGTCCTCATGTTAGAGTACACATATCATTCATCAGGTTAGTCAAACAACATCAGATTCATAAGATATCACACGGTCAAACCTTGTCAAAGACAACGTTCATCAGTTTTCTGGGTTACCCAGAAAACTGAGTTCGTGCTCGTCTAAGCTGGTTTGACCAACCACCACTCTCAGTCAAGTGATGATTTGAGTGATATGAAGGCATGGTTATAGAGTCAATACTACAGGCTACAAATTGGATACAACAACATCAACAAATAACATCAACCCTGACAGTTATTAGTCTTTGAAGATCTTGTCAGACTCGGATAATGAGTTTCTGGGTTACCTAGAAACTCCTTGGTCATGCTTGGTCAACGAGGTTTGACCATTAATAACACGAAATCTACACATGATCTAAGCATGATTTTAAGTCCAGATCCAAGTCCTTATAGCATACTACATGTTCAAACATTTAAACAATAAAAATGATAACCAGATAAAGATCTATGTGGTCTGACATTCAGTTGTCAGACCACTTTTGAAAATTTCCCAGATTTTGTAAAAACTTAAATTCGAGCATCTAAGTGTTATGGATCTGAGTTACAATAACCTAGATCACCCAATAACATCCTATTACACAACTTTAAACATCTAAACACAAAGATTAACATGAATCATAAAGATTTCTAAGTTTAGGGCCTTTATACCTTTCTATGAACCAATTCTTGATTCTTGCTTTCTGATCTGCTAGAAGTGAATGTGGGGCTTGATTAGGGACTAGTCTAGCAAGAGAATTTCGGATGTTTGGAGTTGAGAGGGTTTTGGTTGAGTGTTGTAAGTAAAATGAGCTCATTTATGCAACTTATCTCTCCTTGATCTTATATAATACTTGAATCTAGTGTACTTGTGATGCAAGATGGCAGAGATTTTTGGTTTATAGGCACATGGCTAAGTTGAGTTGGTTTACCAACTAAAGTTATGGCAACCTATACAAGTTATCTATTAAATAATACAAGGAGGGCAATTATGTCATTTGGTGTTTACTTTTAGTGGCAAAGTTGTCAATTCATTCTAAATCTTAGGGTTTGACACTTAGGGTTTAACCCTTAGGATTTCCTAAGCTCTAAATCTAGGATTGTGTATTAAGGGCAAAAATGGAAATCCTAGCTTCTAAAAAGGTGAATTAGGGTTCCTTAATTAAATTAAGTTTCCTAATCACTTTAGACTTGCACATTAGACTCTATAATCTACTAATTACTATTAAGCTTGCTAAATTAATAATTATAATTTATAACTTAGCAATTAGTGTTCTAATTTAGTAATTAAGGTTTCTAAATATTAATTAGGGTTTACCTAATTAACATTAAACATAATAATGGTCATTAATTACATAACACATAACTTAACAAACCTTACGTATATAGTTGACTCATTATAGTTTATCAGTAATGCTAGGATTTTGTACAGTTTTACTATAACTGTTCCACACATTGACATTACACACATATCAGACATGTTTATATTACTTAAATGTAAATAATATTATATTATTATTCTCATAACCTTCATAGATACCATTATTAACCTTATTCAAAATCCAGACTTAGGGTTTTGAATTTATATCCCATATAACCTTCATAGATACCATTAATAATTAAGTTCAAATAATCAACTTAATTAATATAATAAATACATATCATAATATACATATCATATATACAATAATCATATTTTCATGGAAAATAAATAATAAATATTTTATTACAACATAAATTTATTATAAAAATACAATCTAAAATGATCAATAATTCTTAAAAAGAATGTATTTACAATTAATCATGTAATAAATAATTTTATTCATCACATACATACATATACTTTACTTTTGCACATATTCCCACCTATATATATATATATATATAATTTATTCGCAAAATTTATTATTGAAAATATTAGGTTATTACAAAAAGTGCCCAAAATACCTGAGTGAATAATATTTGAGTGAATAGTAACTAGGTGAATAGTACCCCGATATAAAAAGTACATTGAATACCCGAGTGAATAATACTAGAGTGAATAGTAAATCGTGAATAGTACCCAACATGAAAAGTACCCCGAATCCCCGAGTAAACAATACTAGAGTTAATAGTATCTGGGTGAATAGTAACCCGTGAATAGTAACCCCGGGAAAAATATTGATATTTAATAAGAAATTTCAGATCAATATTCCAATGAAACGATACTGGATGAAGCACAAAACTCAAGGATATTCCACTAATTTCAGGAATTATAGAAGCAATACTTACCATAGTAAGTTTAGATTTAAGAATATGAAAAGAAATAACATACGAAACTGCAAATGGATTTTCACCTGTAATGCGGTACGTAATCCACGTAGACGGATTATTCCCACAGATTAAAGGATGCATATAAAAAATAGTATTACCTACGGATATAAAATATAATATCCTTTACGAATACAAAAAGTGAGATCCTTTATGAATACAAAAAGTAATATCCCTTACTTTAGTAGAAGATTGGATACTGCAATAGTGAAGTAGCAGAATACTCTTCTTCTTTCTCTCTATGGTTTCCCTCTCTATAGCTTCTCTTGTGAGCCTCAGTGAATTGGTGAGAATGAAAGAAGAATTAAGCCTCTATTTATAGGAGAAATGACTAAATAGTAACTAATTCACGAACGATCCAAATTGATTTGCTATTAGAACGGACGGTCCATATTGATTACTATTAAAACCACAACCGACGGTCCATATTGATTTACTTTTAAAACCACCACCAACGATCCAGATTGATTTACTTTTAAAACCACCACCGACGGTCTAGATTGATTTATTTTTAAAACCACCACCGACGGTCCAGATTGATTTATTTTTAAAACCACCACCGACGGTCCCGATTGATTTAATATTAAAACCACCATCGACGGTCTAGATTAATTTACTATTAAAACCATCATCGACGGTCCAGATTGATTTACTATTAAAAGCACCACCAATGGTCCAGATTGATGTAACTTATTACACTTTAGTACCCCTAAAGTTTTCCAAGTTTGAATTTTTCCCCTCTAACTTTTGTAATTCACTTATCTTCAATAAACACATTCTTAATACTTCAACAATTATTCATCATTAAAATTATAACTTACAATATTGACAACCAGATCATTCCCAGGTAAGAGGGGGATTTCCGATAAAGATTTCTCCTTATTGGCGCACAATTAGGTGACTAAACTCCTTTCCTCGACAGAACTTTCTAGACATTATTAATAATGTAAATAATCATATGAATAAATGTGTTGTCTCAATTATTGATTTAATAATATAAAATATTATGCAGATGATACTATGACAATAATTGAATTAAATAACGTGAGATACTATGCAACAATTACTATAACAATAATTGGATAAACTTAGTTACTTCTTACATAAACATCAATAATCAACATCGTGTGCTACTATGCAACCACGCGTATTACTGTACTTTTATCACCAAAAATTTCAACAGTTAACGGTAAAACTTTTGCCGTTATTTTTATAAAAATTTATTTCTGTCGTTTTCTAACTTCAACAGTTATTCCGTTATGAGGTCCACCAATGATAGTGTCGTTGAAAGAATATTCCCTGATAAAAAGAATATTTCTCGACCAAACGAATATTCCCCGACACAACGAATATTCCCCAACACAATGAATATTTTATATCAACTTGCTTACTTTGCAAAATTTTCAAATATCACCCTTAACTTTAACCTTTTAACAATTTAACCATTTACTAAATAGAATAGCAATTTTAAGAAAATTGAATACTTTAATTTCATAAATTCGGGGTCTTACAATCTCCCCTCCTTATGAAATTTTGCCCTCGAACTTTATGTACCTGGTAGTTCGAAGAGATGATAATACCTTGCTTTCTTTTCGGATTGTACATTCTCGGTTATTTCCTCTGTATCAATATTTTCCCATTGCTCATCTCTTGTATTTCAGATATCATTTTAGTATACATCTTCAAAACAAAGGTTAATTGACATATCGCAATTTGTCAACTTAAGTAAGAAAATTAAGCTTTGGTAGGACACACACTAGCGAAGGATATTATTCGTCTCTCCCCTTCTAGTTCTAATCTCGGATCTCCGCCAGAGACCATATCCCTAAGCTCTGATACCAACTGTGATGCCCCCAAAATAGGTATACATCACCCATCTTGGGTCGCCAAATACATGGTACAGAATATAACTACAAACTTAATTATACAATTATCGTGTAGAATACGACAAAACATAAGCTGAGAGTTTAACACGAATATTATCTTCTAGACAGTATCCAAACTCAAATAGAGTCCTCATTACAATTATTATCACACTATTTTATAAAATAGTGAGGACTACTAAGAACCATCTTGGACCATCACTCCGTTCCTCGACTAGTCCCGACTACGTTCTCATTTCCTGAAGAGAACAATGAAAGCAAAGGGAGAGCTCAACTAGCCCACTAAAGAATATTATAACAAAGATAATTCATTTATCAATAGCCTTCATCAGAATAATTCAGAGATTTAGAACATATGGTAGATAATTAAAGTTTTTAACCATAATTGCAGCGGAATGAACAATCCATTAGAAGAGTGAAGTAGAACATAATGTCTACTATCTCATCCAAATAAAAAGTCCATCATTAATATTTCATTCCTGTAATACTCATCAACAGTTATTTTTTTTACCCAAGACAAAGAGAACTTTCATCACCTGTCCTCACCTGAACCATTAAAGATTATAGTTAAACTCGCAATTCATATTTATAATCATGTAAATCAACAGTTTCTCCTTGCCACAAAGGCTTAATAGAACGTTTACTCAATATCCTTACCCCAAAGGCTAAAGATATTCAAATGTAATAACAATGATCATACCAATCAGTTGTCTATCTTTGCACTACGGGCCAAAGATATTCAACTATAAAACCAATGGTGATTATCATACCAATCAGTTGTCTGTCAGTGCACTACGGCCAAAGAAATACAACTGTTAACTAATGGTCATGATCCTGCCAATCACATCATCAAATTATCCATGCACTATGGGCCAAGGATATTCGTTAGTATCACCAATGGTCATTATCATGTCATACACCCGTCCATCTTAGCACTACGGGCCAAAGCTATCAATTAACAGTTCGTCTTTATACGTAAATCCGATGATTTACAATTGTAAAACCAATAATCAATAGTCCATCTTTGCACGTAAGCCAAAGATATACAACTATAAAACCAGTAATCAATAGTCCATCTATGCACTACGGGCCAAAGATGACTTTCGTTACAATATAAGCAGAAGAAAGATGATAATGATATAAGCATCAATAAACAAAATCAAGGACAAATATTAAAGACTTTAAATTTATGCAGAGTTTAAAAATATCCAAATTGTCAACATGATGATGCTTTGTGGGGTAAAATTCAAGAATAGTATTCATGTATCAAAAATAATTTGGACGGAAAAGAAATAAATTTTTTGGGTGAGTAGTACCCCATGAATAGTACCACAATGAATAGTACTTGAGAATAGTACCGTGAATAATAGTACCCCACATGAAAAGTGCCCCAAATACCCGAGTGAATAATATTCGAGTGAATAGTAACTGGGTGAATAGTATCCCGTGAATTGTAACTCGTGAATAATACCCTGGTATGAAAAGTACCCTAAATACCCGAGTGAATACTACTAGAGTGAATAGTACCCATGTGAATAGTAACTCGTGAATAGTACCCCGACATAAAAAGTATCCCAAATCCCCGAGTGAATAATACTAGAGTAAATAGTATCCGGGTGAATAGTAACCCGTAAATAGTAACCCCGTGAAAAATATTAATATTTAATAAGAAAGTTCAGATCAATATTCTAATGAAAAGATACTAGATGAAGCGCAAAACTCAAGGATGTTCCACTAATTTCTGGAATTATAAAAGTGTTGGTTGGGAAAACCGATCACTAAACACGCGTAAGTATACGCGGTCTAATAAGTAATACAGTGATAAGAAAAGTGTCGTACCCACGAGGAACTATCACTAATATTCACCAAGTACCGACTTTGTATCGCTAAAGTCTTATTCGAACAACAATAAATAAAAGTGTGATTAATCTAAGCATAACTAATTATCAAAGCAAGTAAATGGATAACAAATGGTAATCGAAGGAATTACAAGCTATGGTTACAACTTCACCCAACTCAGGCATTATGTCGAACACCTGGCGTGCTATGCTTCATCAAACTAGTTACCCTTCTCTTTCTGGCCTTAATAGTCACGACAATTTGTCGACTGAGAACACACAAGTGCTCATACACCTTTGTCGAGTTATGCATAAACATATCCTTTCTAGATCCACCCGTTAGGGAATAGAACAGAAAAGAATGCCCAAGCTAGATACAATCCTATATATGTCTATGCGAGTTGATCATAACGAGGATTTAAGCATAAGTTCTCAAATAGGTCGCACGTGGCGCACATATATATATATATATATTTATATATATATAACAGAGGGTTCCATTATAACCTTAGAGCCAATATTCAGTTCATAGCTATTGAACAAAATACAAGTAGCAATAAAGACAACATTAATGGATTACAAAATTAGAGAAAATAAATAGATAAGAAGAAACTCTGTCAAAGCCCTTCAATCTCTAAGCATTTAGCTCAAATCAAGCTCTTTAGTCTGTGTAGCTCACGACTCTTGATGCTCCAAAGAAAAGCCAAACTTCTCCCTAATCTACATAATCTATATTTATAGACATCACTAAGAAAAAGGAAGAGAAATTTTAGAGAAAACTAATCTAATCTAAATACTTGATCTCAAATCTACTGAGTTCATCTTCTGCAGAGCTGCACTTTTCTTATATATGCATCTCCGTCGTTTGTTAGGTCAAACACAAGACCTCTCTCGCCTGCTGAGCACCGGAGGCATAACTGCCATGGTCACTCACTAAGTTAGAGTTAGCATTTACAAATACCACATTAATATATGAAGGACACAGAGCTTTCATGACTGCAGCATGAGCCAAAGAAGCATTAGTGGTGCCGCGACGCGAAGGTGGCATCATCAAGGTTCAGGGGGTGGCGCTGCAGCGCGGCCAATAAGCTTGGCATTGGCGCCGCGGCGCTAGTGTGAGAAATATGACCGTTTTGCCCCTAAATGCTAGAAAAGCACTATAAAGCTCTGTAATACATTAGTTAAGCGCAATAACACTATATTTATATAAAACTATATAAAAACTATGAATTCATGCAATTATTTAAGTAATAAAGTATCCGATTCGTGGGTATAAATCCCACTCATCAAGAAGCAATACTTACCATAGTAAGTTTAGATTTAAGAATATAAAAAAAATAACATACGAAACTGCAAATGGATTTTAACCTGTCATGCTATATGTAATCAGCGTAGACAGATTATTCCCATAGATTAAAGGATGAATACAAAAAACTGTATTCCTTATGAATACAACAAATAATATACCATACGAATACAAAAAGTGATATCCCTTACGAATACAAAAACTAATATCCATTACCTTAGTAGAAGATTGGATACTGCAACAGTGAAGTAGCATAATACTCTTCTTCTTTCTCTCTATAGTTTCCATCTCTATAGCTTCTCTTGTGAGTCTTAGTGAATTGGTGAGAATGAAAGAAGAATTATGCTTCTATTTATAGGAAAAATGACTAAATAGTAACTAATTCATGAACGGTCCATATTAATTTACTATTAGAACGGACGGTCCATATTGATTACTATTAAAACCACAACCGACGATCCAGATTGATTTACTTTTAAAACCACCATCGACGGTCCAGGTTGATTTACTTTTAAAACCACCACCTACGGTTGAGATTAATTTACTATTAAAACCACCACCGACGGTCTAGATTGATTTAATATAAAAACCACCATCGACGGTCCAGATTGATTTAATATTAAAACCACTATCGATGGTCCAGATTGATTTACTATTAAAACCACTACCAATGGTCTAGAATGATTTAACTTATTACACTTTAGTACCCCTAAAGTTTTCCAAGTTTGCATTATTCCCCACTAACTTTTGTTATTCACTTATTTTCAATAAACACATTCTTAATACTTTAACAAATTTTCATCATTTATATTATAACTTACAATATTGACAACCAGATCATTCCCAGGTAAGAAGGGGCTTTTCGATAAAGATTTCTCCTTATTGGCGATCAATTAGGTGACCAAACCCCTTTCCTCGACAGAACTTTCTAGACATTGTCAATAATATAAATAATCATATGAATAAATGTGTTATCTTAATTACTGATTTAATAATATAAAATATTATGCAGATGATACTGTGACAATAATTGAATCAAATAACGTGAGATACTATGCATCAATTAATGTAGCAATAGTTGAATAAACTGAGTGGCTTCTTATATAAGCATCAATAATCAATATCGTGTGCTACTATGCAACCACGAGTATTACTGTACTTTTATCACCGAAAAATTCAACAGTTAACGATAAAACTTTTGCCATTATTTTTATAAAAATTTGTTTATGTCATTTTCTAACTTTGACAGTTATTCTGTTGTGGGGTCCACCAATGATAGTGTCGTCGAACGAATATTCCCTGACAAAAAGAATATTTCTCGACCAAATGAATATTCCCTGACACAACGAATATTCCCCTACACAACGAATATTGTATATCAACTTGCTTACTTTGCAAAATTTACAAATATCACCCTTAACTTTAACCTTTTAACAATTTAACAATTTACTAAATAAAATAACAATTATAAGAAAATTGAATACTTTCATTTCATAAATTTAGGGTCTTACATCCTCTTTTTCTTTCCTTTTCATCATTTACGATTTCATTTATGCTTTTAATCTTACAGACTTGGTCTATTCATCATTATTCGTTATCTTGGCTATTGCAGTTAGGTAACTCCCATTTCTTATCTTTATATCTCTTCAAGATTCTTCTTTGAATTTTCTTGTTTATATAACAATTCTTACTTTAAGAATTTATAACTTCATTTATATTGCTCAACATTTCATTCAAGTTTTCACATTTTCATCATACGTATCCATTTTCTATACTTGGTACACATCAAGTCTCTAATAGTTTCAATATGGTATGCTGAGTGGTTTCCCATAGACAACCAACAAACTAGGATTCGAGTTGCTAGTTCGTATATACCTCCGCTCTATGAAGGAATTGTTTAGCCCAGATACCATACATCAACTATTAAAGAGTATGATTGTACCATACTTTGATATAACTTTTCATTCTTAACTTCTTTATCATTCTCTTCTTTAGACATTGTCTATTTATTATCACCTTACATCCTTATTATTGGAGTTGGGTAACCCCACATTCATATTCCTTATAACTCTGCGAGATTCATCTTTGAATCCTCTCACGCATGTTTTAATCCCTTATTTATAAGTTTCTTAAATTACTTCTTATTGTTTAAACTCTATTTAAGCTTATTCTTTCATTATCTTCACCTCTCTTCTCTAAGGTTATAGCCAAAGTTACTCTTACCTAAGGTTTCTAACCTATCAACTTTGATACCAACTATAACGACCCTAAAATTCATACAATTCAATTATCGACTTCGGTCATTAATAACATGTCTAACTTCTGATTTTACATCATTATTCGATGCTAAACTTAATAAAATACGGAATAATTTAAACTTTTCTATCTTATTACTTTAATTCCCTGAATCATAACCTTTATCATCTACATGTTTTTGAATCAAGATATTTTATGATTTGCTTCATCAAAGTTATTATATAGAAACTTACATTTTAATCCGATAACCTTTACATATCAGATAACTCAAACTTGACAGTTTATCATTACATAATCATCGTAACTTATCAAGTACATTTCTCAAAACCTTTATCTTTACCTACCTTTAAACTATACTTAGCTTATTACTCACCTTATCAGAGTTAATAAATAAAACTTACATCCAGGTTCAATACCCTTTCATACAACAAACAAAACTTAAACTTTATAACTCAACATCTATTAAACATCATACATTATTTGAAACCCTAAACATGTTTCAAATAATAATAATTCAGCAAAAGTGTATAAATCTTCAAGTATCACATCTGATTCATGTCTTTTAAGTAGCACATAACTTTACTTTGAATCTTTAATCTGCAAAAGTGGTTATTTTCAAGGTTGAGCTCGACAGCCCAACAAAATCTAACAGTTTTCATGCATCATGTAGCACATAATAACATGTTCAACATATATCTCATAAATATTGGACTAACATAACAGACATGCTACAGTTCATATAACAAGTATAAAGAGTGAGTTCCTTACTCAATCATCATGCTCTACTTAATAAACGTAGTCATAAATTGACTTTAACATTTCATACTTTCAACATATATATAACACATCATGCTCTTTGCAATAAAGATTTAAAACAGTTAATCATCAAGTTCACATAGCAAATAAGAACTGAAAGACTTGTCTTGATCGTTGTTTACTAATAACAGTTTAACAGCTTACAGCTATCTGCACTTCACGTGCCCTACACAATTATATAATTATTCACATTAACTATTAGTCACATAGCAACACATAGTAGTTGTAATGTAAACATTACTCTATATCTGATAACCCTTCTTATTAATCAATTCACAATGTTCAATTTAATTGTGTTAACTTTTGACTTACATCTCACTTTATTACTTCTTTGGTCGTACTCAATGTTCATTCAAGTGTTAAGTCTTGCTAGGAATTATTATTGGTTTTATATTAAACCCATTTCATATCTTATAATATTCATTTCATTTGACTTAAAACACTTTTTACGTTCATTAACATTTGTTACGGCATTTCGAAGTTCATTCGCCACACGTCCGATTTGTCTCTCTTGTATATGCTTAGTATGCTTATACAACATATCTAATATATTATTTATTAATGTTAAGCATCATTATGTTTACTAACATTCATGTTTTATAACTTAGAACAACATCTTTTATCGTCAAAAGCACTACACTTGCATACATGCATGCCTGACGCCCTCTGATTGTCCCCGAAAACACAACAGTCCTAAAGATGACCATTTTGAACCCATTTTCCGACCTCAAATCAAAAACCTTAAAAACTTAAAGTTGTATGTCTATTCGTCCTCATTCCGGATCATCTTTAATCACCTCAATCGAAGTTCGTATGAAAAAGTTATGCCTATTTTACTAAAATAAGTCAAAATAGTCACACCTGACACACTTTGGGCGCAGCTGCACCCAATTAAGCCTTGTGCACAGTGCAACTACGCCCCAAATGACTTAGGACACTGCGTAGCTGCCCCCGTTAGCAGAAACAGGACTCTGAAGTTCATTTTTCTCATAATTTTTGAACATTTTTTCCTTCTAATCTTCATAACTTGAGTTATACACGTCCAAATTAGTTCGTTTTCAATTCTATGGATTCGTAATTCATAGAACTACAACATACTAGAATTATAACAATTTACAAAAACACTAATTAGCCTAAATCTTGACCCAAAACTCATGTTCATACTAAACTTTCATGTTTTAACATGTTTATTGAATTCATTCACTACGAATTCTTTTCTTAACCAAATTGATTTATTCAACTTGTGTTCTTTTCTTTTCTTATCATATTAAATATTATAGATTCAATTTATAGTTTAGTTCACAAACTAACTATCATTTTTTGTACTTTCACAAGCCATATACATAAGCATATACACTTTATATGATTTTCTTTCTTTTTGAACATAATTAGCACATTAATTCCTTGTTTAGATACTAATTCTAACATCACAAATACATACAAACTCAATAATTCAGTTTGTATAACTACAATTCATCAAAAATGCAATTTATAGAAAATTTTAAAAGTGAAGAACATGAACTATTTTTA
Source organism: Panax quinquefolius (assembly GCA_020205615.1). Classification (NCBI taxonomy): domain Eukaryota; kingdom Viridiplantae; phylum Streptophyta; class Magnoliopsida; order Apiales; family Araliaceae; genus Panax; species Panax quinquefolius. The sequence goes on along the minus strand of CM035156.1, from coordinate 90,250,159 downwards.
TAAACATACAATTCAAGGTTGAGAGATTATACCTTAAATTTCTTGGAGATTATCCTTGATAAAACACAGTGAATTGCTTTGGAATCACAAAAATTCTTTCTCAAGTTTTCTCAAACTCTCTCAAACTTCTCTGTAAACTCTATCTTCTCTCTTCTTCTTAGGCTTAGGCCAAACTCTTTTCACGTAACATAAAACCAACACACAAAATAAACTAAACCCAAGCGTCTAAAACCGATGTTTTATTAAATATAATAATGATATATCAGTTATAAAATTTAATATATTTATTTATATTTATATTTATATTTTATTTTTTTATTATAATTCAAATTCAAAATTCAAAAGCCATAAGGCTTCGTTTGGCAAAAACACTTTTAAAATAAAGACTTAATATTTTTAAGCCTTGTTTGGTAAATCCATTTAAACTACTTTAATTTACTTCAATAAATTATTTATACTATAGTTTATTATCCCACATTATTTACTTGGATTTCCATATCCAATCTTAATTAAATAAGCAAAACTAACTACCACAAAATTATAATTTTACTTAATAAATTAACATATCACTTTAATTACTAAATTAAATTAAAATAATATTCTAGCAAACTATATAATTCTTAACAACTCTCTAGTTTAGTTATTAAGTTAAATTAGAGTATTATCTCATAAATTTAATATATCACTCTTTTATCTTAATTAAGTTAATTTCTATAACTCATGAATTATTTACTTACTAATAAATAATCCAACAAATATCTACTAAACAACAAACACGTCAATTAAATATATTTATTTAATTCAATAAATATTTAAAATTCAAAATAAAATTCTGGATTGTTACAGTGAAAGGCTATAAGAGTTAGTAGATGTAAATCCCAAATGTTGATATAAATAATGGGATAAGAATGAGAATGTAATCCTGAAACCTTACTAGTTCAGGAAAGTTGATGTAAATATCAGTGATGCTATCTTTTCTATGTTTTAAAAATCGTGAATGAATAAAATACTAGAGTTTATTGAAGATTTTATGTGTTAATCTTAAAATGTTTAAGTTAAGTCTTAAATGTTTAAGTAATTGAATAATGATCTAATGACAAATATTTTAAACAAAAACATCCCACCAACAAGGAGACAACCACGCCAACAAACCCTTGAGAGATCTACAAATAACAATAATGAAAGTCAACGCTAATCCTATGCAGCAATTGGTAAATCTATTAACGGGAAAATTTACTAATCAGCCACAAGCTCAGGTATCTACATTCAAAGATTTCAAAGATGTAGGACCTCCAGAAGTGTCATGCCTCGGTGCCAAGAGGACATGTCTGTGGTACCCCCGTAGGTGGTGATAGCTCAGGTATACCCTACGGTATATTCTAACAAAAATATAATGTCACAACACATGCGACACAATATCAACACAATGGGGTTCTAATATGTACATATTCTAAACAATTCATCAACACAAGTCCCCAACATATATTACATGTACATTTCTACAAATATCAAAATAATTTATAGACATGATACACTAGTCTGAAGAGTACAAATATGAGTTTTAAATATCGATGCCGATAAAAAACTATCACATGAATTGATAAGGAATAATTATGAGAGACGATACTAAAATGCGAAATGAATAGCGAAACAAACAAATCAAAAATCAAAAGAGTCTCGCTGAAGGAGTACGAAATTCGTACATAGAGTAAGCAATGTAATATCCAAAGTATATTCCAAATATGATTTTTTACACTTCTTTCGATTTCTGCATACATCTGGATTGCATAGTCTGATGTGTGATTGCCTGTGTGGCATTATTTTGATTGCCTATGTGGAGAGGTATATTTTTGAGCTCGATATGAAATAACACCCAACCATTTGATTTAGCCTATTATTTCATTGTATTAGTTTTATTTGTTTCAGTTCAGTTTATTTAATTAAGTTAACTATTTCATTTCATTATTCTTTTAATCTATATTCGTACTGGGTATTTGACTCATGTTGTGTTTTTCTTCTGGCAGGTAATCAGGGTGATCAAGGGCAAGTGTGACGAGAGCTCCCTTTTATCTAAATAATTTAGATATATTTTGTTTAGGTTGTGATACATTAGTTGTTCAGAGTTGTAATAATTATCTTAGATTATGGTTTAAACCTTAACAACAATCAAAAAACTGCCTTCGCGACATTCATGTTGAAGTCGGAAGCAAGCTATTGGTGGCAGGAAAATAAGTGCCGAGGGGGATAAGGAGTAATACCTTGGGACAGATTTAAGGAGATATTCTTTGAGATTTATTTTCTGCAAAGTTTGCAGAACTAGATGGAGGTTCAATTCCTGGAGTTGAAACAAGGTACACTGACGGTACCTGAGTATGCCTCAAAGTTGAACGAGTTGGCAAAATTTGCACCATATCAACTCAACACTGATGAAAGGAAGGCGAGGAGGTTTAAACAGGGATTGAAGCCCAGGTTGTATAGCCGAGTCTCTATATTTCAACTTAATACATTTGCAGTTGTGTTGGAGTAGGAAATTATAGCTTAAGGTTAAAGTGATGCTCTGACGAAGTACAATCAAGAGCAGAAGATTAATGAAAGTGAGAACAAAGCAAGTGGTAGACATAGTGGCAGTGTTCAGAAAAGGAAGTGGAATGATAATGTTGGAAATCAACAGGGAAGTCAGAAGAAGAAGATTGAGGTTTGTGCTACATATGGTAGGAATCACACAGGTGTGTGTCTGAAAGGTAAGAGGGTATATTACAACTGTGGTCAAGAGGGCCATATCGCTACAAACTATTCAAGCCAAAAGAAGGTAGCTTGTTTCACCTATGGATCGAGGGATCACCTGGCCCGTGACTATCCAAAGAAAGCTGTAGGAGGAGCAAGTGGAGGCAAGGGTAATATTAGTGGTGGTAATTTGACTATCACCAAACCAGCACCATTAAATCGACCAATCGTCGTACATTCAACATGATAGTGCAGTCAAAGGATGTGATGTTAGGTATCATTCTGATTAATAGTATTAATGCATACATATTATTCAATTCGGGTGCTACTTGTTTGTTTATATCCAATGATTTTGCTAAGAAGTTAGATTTGCCTCAAGAAGAGTTAGATTACCCTTTGAGCATAGAAATTGCGAATAGGGAAGTGATTCCAGTTAAGTGTGTACATAAAAACTATCGAGTAGATATTAAAGGTCGTTTAATGAAAGTAGACTTAATCCCAATTAATCTTGGAGAATTTGACGTTATTCTAGGTATGGATTGGTTGTTTAACTATGGGGCAATAATTGACTGTCAAAAGAAGTGTGTAAACCTTATGACCCCAAAGAAGTCAAAGGTATTATTCTTTGGTAGCAGATTGCCTAAACAAACGAGTTTTCTGATGATAATGCATGCCAGTAAGTTGTTAAGACAAAGGTGTGTAGGATATCTAGCCCACATCGTAGATACTCGAAAGGTGAGTGCAAAGCTGGAAAAGATACCAATTGTTAGAGATTTTATGGATGTGTTTCCAGACAATTTTCTAGGACTTCTACCTGATCGAGAAATTGAGTTCGTTATCGATTTAGCACCAAAGACTGCTCCAATATTGAAATAATAACTACATGTAAATACTGAATCAGAATTTATAAAACACTCCATTTGAAAACCCCACAACAAGAAGATCAAGACCCCTATGATAATCACAAGCTGTCAACTTTGTCGGTAACTGCATAAAATAATCCTTTTTTAACAAGTCCCAATTTTCTTTGCACAAAAATAGGCCAATTTCTTCATTAAAACCACCATCATTACCCTCAATATTCTTCCCTTTCTTCCCATCACTATTTACAGTTTGATCGAGTGCACAAGGAGACAGAGGTTTAGAATTTTCCACTCCAAATTCATCAAACGTACCATCAATGTGACCAGCTAAAAATGGACCCATCACTAGATAATGTATAAACCTTATGTAGACACTCGAAATTTCACTTTTCTTGAACTAACCCTGTAGGAGGGTAAAAGTATTATTTCACTTCGGAGACTACCCTGAGGTAAGGTAAATGTAAGACCACGAATTTTATGAAATGAAAGTATTCAATTTTCTTATAATTATTATTCTATTTAGTGAATGGTTAAATTGATAAAAGGTTAAAGTTAAGGGTGATATTTGCAAATTTTACAAAGTAAACAAGTTGTTATAAAATATTCATTGTGTTGGGAAATATTCGTTTGGTCGGAGAGTATTCTTTTTGTCGAGAAATATTTGTACGACGACATGTAGGGTTTTCGGCACATAAAAGCAACGGAAATTAATATTTTCAATGACAATTCTGAAACAGGATCCATGCGAAAACATATTAATTCAGTGTTTAGATTTTATATCGATATAGAGAAGTCTGTAACGCTTTGAATCTCCAACACAATCCCTCACGGAACTATGTCTCTATGGTATCCACACGAACACCCGCGAACTGTCACACGATCTGCAGTAAAGAGGGAGCCGCGGTACTAGCCACCAAGGATCAGGATTTTCAAAACTTTTCTCTCTAGTCTCTCTCTAAGAGCAGCTAGGGTTTCTTAGGTTATGATATCATCCCAAAATCGCTGATATATCATATATATAGCAGTTAAAAGAAATTAATCAAAAACCTAAACTAATTAAAATAAAATCAAATTTATATATATATATATATATTATATCTTAATTAAGTCTTACTTAATTAATATACATATATACAAATTATCCTTTTAATTTAAATTTGTGATTTAAATACTATCAATTATATTGATATATTTAAATTCTTACAATTTAAATTAATTCTCTTTTTAATTAAATTCTATGTGTGTCACCCTATAGGTTATTATTACGTTGGCAATAATTTTAAAATCATATTATAAAATTATAAATAGTGAACGATATCTAGTAATGCATCACTATTACCCAAGTAATAATAAGATCGATGATTCGATGCAACCTTTTCGTGACCAACGTTTTAATGTAATTTAATCCTTTTAACCTTGACATCCTAGATTAAACTAGAGTCATGGAATGTGTCATACTCTTCATAATTTAATCTGAGTTTTCTTGATCAATGAGTAGAATATATGAAACAAATCAATATTTGAGCATAGCCATGCAGTTTGTGACGCCCCCAAAATTGGTATACATCACCCATCTTGAGTCGCCAAATACATGGTACATAAATCAAATACAACTTAATTATACAACTGTCGTGTAAAATACGATAAAACATAAACTAAGAGTTTAAAAAAGAATATTGCCTTCTAGACAATATCCACTCTCAATGGAGTCCTCATAGACAATATACAAACTCAAATTCAGTCCTCATTGCATTTATTATCACACTATTTAACAGAATAGTGAGGACTACTAATGCTATCATCCGGATCACAATCCATTCCCCGACTCGTCCCCAAATATATTCTCATTTCCTCAAGAGAAACGGTGAAGGAAAGGAAAGGGTGAGCTCAACTAGCCCAAAGAAGAAATATTATGACTAAGATAATGCGAAATAAATTATCATTAGTCTTCAACAATGTTAAACCGATAAAATACAATAGACATCAAGTTTAACTGCAATGAACAAGCAATCCATTAAAAGAGTCAAGTAGAGAATAAAATCTACTATCTTTTATTATTTAAAAGGTTTTTCATCATTTTATCACCGAGACTCACAATAAATAATCCACATCATCCCTACACTACGGCCAAGGTTATTCATTAGTGTCACGACCACAGATTATCCATGCACTACGGGCCAAGGATATTCGTGTATTCATCAATAGTCATGATCATGCCAACAACTGTCTATCAAATGCACTACGGGCCAATGAGGACTTTTACCACATCATTTGTAACATTACGGTCATGGTTATACCGAATAATCCCTGGTCATAATCATACCAAGTCCATCTATGCACTACAGGCCATAGATGACTTTCAACATAATATAAACATGATGATGATGACAATGATATAAGAATTTAATAAAACAAGTTCAAGAATTAATTTTTCCAAAAACTAATAATGTCCAAATTGTCAACATGATACTTCTTTATAGAGTAAAATTCAAGAATGCTCAGAAGAATATTTCCATGAAAAGATATTAGATGAAGCGCAAATATCAAGGATATTCCACTAATTTCATGGAGTATAGAAGTCAAAACTTTAACCAACTGAGTATAATAAAGAATGGAATAACAAAAGAAATCACCGTATGCGATAGATCCGCATGACATGAGTTATTCCAATGTAATAATAAATAACGGAACCAAATCATGCGTAAACACACGAGATAGGATATTCCAATGAATAATAAATAAGCGGAACCAGTCAGCGAAATTACAAGACCGGCGGGATGTTCCAACGTAATAATAAATAACGGAACCAGTCATGCGTAAACGCACGCATGGATGTTCTAACAGAATAATAAAGAATGGAATAACGTAAGAATTTCACCATGTATGCGGTATTGCCATACACAAAGTTATTCCTACATAATAATAAAGAATGGAATAATGAGAAAAATTTAAGATCGAGGATGATTCATCTTTTTTACTACGGGCCAAAGATATTCAATAATATCATCTTGAAATCATTCATCTTTGCACTACATGTGCCAAAGATATTCAATAATATCATCATTTAAGACCGAGGATGATGAAAAATATTTTTTTTAAGAAACGAATCCAAAACAAACAAAATGACAAGGATTAAGGATTAGTACTTTGTTTTATCCACGTCCAAAAATACCTCAAAAATAATCACAAGGTGTAAAATTCAAGAATGATCAAAACATGGATACAATCAAAGCTAGTATCCATAATAGATATTTTGGACAAAAAGAAGAAATTTCATTTTTTGGTGAATAGTGCCGTATTCGTGAATAGTGTCGTATACGTGAATAGTGTCGTATATGTGAATAGTAACTCCTACACCAAAAGTTCCAAATTTGATAAAAATTTCAGATCAATATTTCAACATAATGATATTGAAGAAATAATATCATTACAAAAAAAAATAATATCCCTTACCTCACAAAGACAGTACTTCTAGTTGAAACACCGGATATTGATTATAACTTGAACTTGTACCGTATAGCAATAATCAAAGTATACTCAAAATACTCACAAGAATACGCTCGATAATATAGAGAGAGAAAATTTCAATTTCTGGTGTAATTTTTAATTCTAACCTAAGCACCCTATTTATAGGAAAATGCTTAGAACACCAAAGCAGAAAATTTAATATAATATTATTATTTATAATAAAATTTCCTACGCCTCTTAGAATTCAGCTCCTAGCATTTCCCACATGCTCACCTTCTAGAAAAAGTAATAAAAACGTTTTTCCAATTTAAAATATTTTAAATTTCCAAAAATCAATTATTTAAGCTTCAGAACTTCAATAATTCATAATAAATAGCCCTTCTACCAAAAAATTCGAATCTCGCGAGTTTTTATAGGAAATTCAATTCTCTACAACTTTACAGAAGAAAGTTATTCTAAATTCCAAACAGAAATTGACCGAAATCTACAAACGGGAGATTTTACAGGCTATAATCAAATTTCAGTCAATAAATGGGGTCCACCGACATGTTTAACATGTTTTAAACATTTATTGCAACAAAAATACTATTCCTCCTCGTATACTCATATATCCCACATTCGTTGTAAAAATATCACCATTATTATATTATTAAAATATAATAATATATTTAAATGAATTATTTTATCAGAAAAAGATAAAATTTCAATTTTCAACAATTGTCACATTAAAAATTTTCTCCATATATGTCCACATAAAATCAATATTTTCCTCATCATATGAATCAATAATTATTTATTCACAAATAATATTACGAGAATCACAATATTGACAACCAAGCGGTTCTCGGGAAAGAGGGGCTTTCAATAAGAATTTCTCCTTCTTGGCCAAGCAATTAGGTGACCAAACCTCTCCTTAGATGTAACTTTCTAGACATTGCCAATAATGTTATCTAATAATATTATTTAGATAATATGAATTATTGCTTCGATAATGAAAAATACTTGTGTAATGACAATTTTGAAACAACGATGAATACAAAATATCAACGCAAAGAATTATTAAATCAATAAAATACTTTGAATAAGAATTATCGTAACCATTATTGAGTAGTGCCTTCTTACGTAAGAATCAATAATTAGTGCAATACCGGTGTAACTCGTGTTTTAACCACCTGGTATTTTAACAAAGATAATAACAGTAATAACTACGCCATTATTTTTAAACCACTTATATTTGTCGCTTTTCTTTATCCAATCGCTTTTCACATGGGCCCACACATGGTTGCGCCTGTCGCATTTAATATTCCCGACAATCTTTAATATTCCACGACCAAATGAATATTCCCCGACAACAATGAATATTTTATAACCACTTGCTTATTTTGAAATATTTGCGTATTTTACCCTAACTATTCACATTAATCAAATCAACCCTTACTATTTTAAAATAATAAATAGAGAAAATTAAATTTCATTAATAATAAGTTGGGGTCTTACAACCTCCCTCCTTATGAAATTTCATCCTCGAAATTGACGTCACGTACTGTGTTTTTCGAAAAGGTGAGGATACCTCGCTTTCATTTCCGCTTTCCAATTCCCGTGTCATTTCCTCTATAGCATGATTCCTCCACAAAACTTTAACTTGTGGTATGACCTTTCTTGGCGTAGGACATGCTCCTTCCTATCCAAGATCTTGGCAGTACCTCCTCATACGTTAAATCTTCTGGCTATCTCATCCTGGTTCTAACTCTATAACGTGGTTTGGGTCTTTCACATATTTACGAAGTATAGATATGTGAAACACATTATGAATACGAGACATACTCGGAGGTAACGCGAGTCTATAGGCTACATTTCCTACTCGGTCAAGAATTTGAAATGGACCAATAAATCATGGATTGAGCTTTCCTCTCTTCCCAAATCTTGTAACTCCCTTCCATGGAGCAACTCGCAACAATACATGATCCCCTACACTAAATTCCATGTCCTTTCGATGAAGATCCGCATAACTCTTTTGTCGATCTTGTGCCTTTTGTATACGTTGTCGAATCATTTGGATCTTTTTCGTAGTCATACGTACTAACTCGGGTCCTAACAATGTTGCTTCACCCACCTCCTCCCAACATATTGGAGAGCGACACTTTCGTCCATATAATGCTTTAAATGGAGCCACACCTATACTTGCCTGATAACTGTTGTTGTAGGAGAATTCCACCAATGGTAAATACTTATCCCAACCGCCTTTGAAGTCTAGGACACGAGTCTTAATAAATCTTCAAGAGTTTGAATAGTCATTTCGATTGTCCGTCTGCTTGAGGATGGTATGCGAACTCAATCGTAAATCTGCGCGCCATAGCTTTTTGCAAGCTAACCCAAAATCTTGAAGTGAATCTTGGGTCACGATCCAAACTATGGATACAGGCATGCCATGCAACCTCACAATCTCATTCACGCATATACTAGCAAGACGCTCAAGTGAATAAGTCTCCGTGACGGCAAGAAATGAGCGGACTTGGTTAATCTATCAACAATAACCCAAATAGCATTGATGCCTGAGAAACCGTAGGAAGACCCGTGAACGAAATCCATGGTAATGTGTTCCCACTTCCATTTCGAATCTCAAGTGGTTGCAACGGACCCTTAGGTACCGGATGCTCCGCCTTTACACGTTGACAAGTTAAACACATTGAGATAAACTTTGCAATCTCTCTCTTCATATTGTTCCACCAAAATGTATGTCAAGATCACGATACATTTTAGTACTTCCGGATGGATTGCAAATGGTGTATTGTGTGCCTCCATCATAATCTTGTACTTCAAATCGTAGTCGTTAGGAACACAAAGTCTAGAGTGGACTCAAGTATTCCTTCTTCATCAATTCTCGCTTAGGAATAACTCCTTCTTGTACTTTCTTCTTCATACGATGCATCATTTCAAGCCTGATGGGCTTGAGCAACCTTAACTTTTTCTATTAAAGTTGGCTCTGTCGTATACTTGACATCATCGCACTTTCGTTCCTCGCATATGATCTTCTACTCAACGCGTCGGCTACCATGTTCGCTTTTCCGGATGGTATTGAATAGTGTGGTCGTAGTCTTTCAATAGCTCGAGCCAACGTCGCCGCCGCATGTTGAGTTCTTTTTGAAAAGAAGAAATATTTAAGGCTTTTATGGTGCGGATATATCTCCACTTTCTCCCCATATAGATAGTGCCTCCATATCTTTAGCGCTGAAACGATCACGCTAACTAACTCTAGATCATGAGTAGGATAATTCCTCTCATACTCTTTAATTTGTCGCGAGGCATAGGCTATGACTTTCCCATGTTGCATGAGAACACATCCTAACCCTTTGCACGAAGCATCATTGAGATAACAAATCCATCCGAACCGGATGGTATTGTTAGAACAGTGCTTAGAAATGAGTCTCCTCCTGAGCTCTTGGAAACTCTTCTCGCATTCTTCACTCTAAACGAATTGTGTATCCTTCCGAGTTAGCTGGGTTAATGGAGTAGTGATTCGAGAAAACCCTTCCACGAATCTCTGATAATAACCAAATTAAGCCCAAAAAACTACGTGCTTGATCCAACCCACTTTACTCCCAACTTTGTATTGCTTCAATCTTCATCGGATCAACAGATACTCCATGTTTTGACACCACGTGCCCAAGAAATGCTACTTCCTCAAGCCAGAACTCGCATTTCTTCAATTTTGCATATAGTTTGTTTTCACGAAGCCTTTGGAGTACCAAATTTCAAATGGTGCTCATGATCTTCACGACTTTTGGATTATATGAGGATGTCATCAATAAAGACAACAACAAACCGATCCAAATATTCCTTGAACACTTTCGGTTCATCATATCCATGAAAGCCGCGTGAGCATTAGTCAATCCGAAAGACATGACTAAGAATTCATAATGCCCAGTCGAGTTCTAAAGGCGGTCTTTGAATATCCTCGCCTCTAATCTTCAAATTTGATGATATCCGAATCGAAGATCGATTTTTGAAAAGAATTGTGCCCTTGCAACCGGGTCAAACAAGTCATCAATACGAGGTAGAGGATACCTATTCTTGATGGTGACATGGTTCAATTTCCGATAATCAATACAAAATCGCATACTCCCGCTCTTTCTTCTTCTTTACGAATAAAACAGGAGCACCCCAAGGAGATGTACTAGGATTTAATGAAACCGATGTCCAACAATTCCTCGTAGTTGGACCTTTAACTCCTGAAGTTCAATAGGAGCCATTCGATACGGGTTTTAGAAATGGGCTTTGTACCAGGTTCAAGATCAATAAAGAATTCAACTTCACGCTACGGGGGTAGGCAGGGAAGTTCTTTAGAAATACGTCGGAAAGTCAATAACAACAAGAATATTATTCAAATTTGACATGTCTTTATTCAAATCCATAACATGGGCTAAGAAAGCTTGACATCCGCTTTTCAATAAACGAATAGCTTTATGATTAGATATGACAAAGATGATTGATTTTAATGGTTTAGTTGCTTGAATTGCATAACAGTTTTGTTAGAATATGAAAACTAACAACCTTACGAAAACAATCAATTTTGGCATGATGAGTAGTTAACCAATCAATCCCTAAAATCACATCAAAAGCAAGTATCTTTAAAGAGATAAGGTCAACGGTGTAAGGTAATGGTGCCAACTTGAATCAAACAAGATTTATAAGCAAAGGATGTGATGAAAGTTTCTCCTAATGGAGTTTCCACAGATAGGTCAAAGTCTAATTTTTCCTGAGTCAAGTTTAAACGTTGAGCACAAGCGGAGAGATAAATGAATTGGTAGCACCCAGATCAAGTAAGGTATAAACTTCGCAAAAAAATTTATAAATAGTTTACCCGTGATCACCTCGTTTGGGTTCCTCGCATTATGACCAATCACAACAAACGCTCTTCGAGAACTGCTTGACTTGACTTTTTCTTTTACGGGACGATCTTTTTGAGTCACCGTCCCCTCATTGAACTAGGTTTTTGCTACTGCATAATCTCGGCGATATGTCCTTCCTTTCCATAATTATAGCATACCTTGAACTGTTGTGGACAGCTTTGGTGATATGTCCCTCTTTCCCGCATTTATAGCATATAATGACCGGTGGTCGTTCTCCTCCCTTAGAACCGATTCTTCTTACGCAAGACCGCCGTCTTCACATGGTCGTTGTTAAATCTCCTCTTTTTAAAATCTCCTCCTGACTTATTTCTTCTATTTTCATGGCCATGATTACCACCAGAGTGGTTACCATTTTGTCCGCTTTTTCTTTCTCCGCCGATTATCGTTGTTTTGTTAATCGCCATCTCCTAGATAATCCTGGTTGTGGTCCTCAGTTGACCGTATTTCGTTATCTCACTCTAATAATTGAGCCCTATTTACAACATCTGAATAAAGAAAAAATTTATGAGAAATGAGATACTGACGTATGCCGGGTTTTAAACCTCTAAGAAACATCCGCGTCATACGTTCCTCATTCTCCACCAAATGAGGTGCAAACTGGATAACTCTCGCAAACTTTGCCTTGTCTTTGAGACACCGTCATGTTGTTTCTTTATGTCGATGAACTCCACTTCCTTCATATAGCGAAACACTTTCGTGAAAGTATTTGTCATTAAATAGTTTCAAACGTCTCCCAAGACATCTTGAGTCTTGGTGGATGGAGTACGCTTCACAAACTCCCACAAGTAGTCTGCCTCGCCACGAAACATAAAGGTGGCGAATGGAACCTTCTGTTCCTCCGTGCATCCTAAGACATCGAATATCTTGGTAATTTGCTTGACCCATGTTTCCGCCATGATCGGATCTGGCTTTCCCTTAAATTCTGGTGGTCCCAACTCTTTGAACTACTTGGCTGTGACAACCCGTGAATTGCTATCATTTCCTCTTGTATTTTGAACACGATTCTCCCTCGTCTGATTTTGCATGAACTGCAAAACGCTTCTAAACATCCCCTCGTTCATCATCTTCTTAGTGGTGTTGTTCACAGGAGGAACATTGCCAGCCTATTGCACGTTCTCCTCGTTAGTGAGTACAGGCGTCTCCACGGTCTCATTTCCATTGTTAATATTCTCAGTCGACATTCTCAAATACTGTCATAAAACAAGGGTTAATTAAGGAAATCAATATATCACATAATATCCCTATATACCGAATTCAACTAACAAATAAGCTTAGGTAGGACACACTAGCGAAGGATTAACTCGTCTCTCCCCTCCTAGTTCTATTCCCCGATCTCCTTGAGATCATATCCCTAAGCTCGATACCAACTGTGGCGCCCCAAAATAGGTATACATCACCTATTCCGAGTTGTCAATACATGGTATGTAAACAACTACAACTTTATTATTACAACAAGAAAGCGTGAGTTTGAATACAAATATTATCTTCTAGACAATATCTATACTCAAATAAATCCTCATCACATTTATTGGTACATTATTTTACAAAAATGGTGAGGACTACTAAACAACTCGTCTAGAACCTTCATTCCATACCCCGACTCGTACTTCGCTATATTCTCGCATCCCGAGAGGAAAAATGGAACAAAAAGGAAAAGGGTGAGCTCAACTAGCCCAAGAAAAGAATATTATGACTAAGATAATATACAACAAATTATCGTTAGTCTTCAACAGGAAAAATCTAATAGAATACAATAGACAACAAATTTTAAATCAATATTCGCAGTGAAATAATAATTCATTAGAAGAGTTAAGTAGAGAATGCAAACTACTATCTTCTATGTATGAATTTAAAAGTTCATCGCTCTATCTTTTATCCCCAGTAACATCAATCAACATACATCCGGAATCAAATATTCATCTTTGCACTACGGGCCAAAGATATTCATCATTAGTCATGTTCATCTAAACACTGCTCATCTTTGCACTACGGGCCAAAGATATTCTTCAGAAATCATTCATCTTTGCACTCTGCCAAAGATATTCTTCAAATCATTCATCTTTGCACTCTGTGCCAAAGATATTCAATAATATCATCATTTAAGACCGAGGATGATGAAAATATTTTTTTTAAAACGAATCCAAAGGAAACAAAATGACAAGGATTAAAGATTCGTACTTTGTTTTATCCACGTCCAAAAATACCTCAAAAATAATCACAGTGGTGTAAAATTCAAGAATGATCAAAACATGGATACAATCAAAGCTAGTATCCATAATAGATATTTTGGACAAAAGAAGAAATTTCATTTTTCTATGAATAGTCAGTATTCGTGAATAATGTCGATATCGTGAATAAAGGCAGATAATCGTGAATAGTAACTCCTACACTAAAAGTTCCAAATTTGATAAAAATTTCAGATCAATATTTCAACATAATGATATTGAAGAAATAATATCATTACAAAAAAAAAAAATATTCCTTACCTCACAAATACAGTACTTCTAGTTGAAACACCGGATATTGACTATAACTTGAACTTGTACCCTATAGAAATACTCAAAGTATACTCAAAATACTCACAAAAATACGCTCGATAATATAGAGAGAGAAAACATCAATTTCTGGTGTGATTTTCAATTCTAACCTAAGCACCCTATTTATAGGAAAATGCTTAGAACACCAAAGCAAAAAATTTAATATAATATTATTATTTATAATAAAATTTCCTATGCCTCTTAGAATTCAGCTCCTAGCATTTCCCACATGCTCACCTTCTAGAAAAAGTAATAAAAACGTTTTTCCAATTTAAAATATTTTAAACTTCCAAAAATCAATTATTTCGGAGCTTCAGAACTTTAATAATTCATAATAAATAGCCCTTCTACCAGAAAATTTGAATCTTGCGAGTTTTTATAGAAAATTCAATTCTCTACAACTTTGCAGAAGAAAGTTTTTCCAAATTCCAAATGAAATTGGCCAAATCCACAAACGGGAGATTTTACAAAGTTATAATCAAATTTCAAATAAATGGGGTCCACCGACATGTTTAACATGTTTTAAACATTTATTGCAACAAAAATACTCTTCCTCCTCAGATACTCATATATCCCACATTCGTTGTAAAAATATCACCATTATTTTATTATTAAAATATAATAATATATTTAAATGAATTATTTTATCAGAAAAAGATAAAATTTTAATTTTCAACAATTATCACATTAAAAATTTTCTCCATCTATATCCACATAAAATCAATATTTTCCTCATCATATGAATTAATAATTATTTATTCACAAATAATATTACAGAATCACAATATTGACAACCAGACAGTTCCTAGGAAAGAGGGGCTTTCCAATAAGAATTTCTCCTTACTGGCGCGCAATTAGGTGACCAAACCTCTCCTTAGACAGAACTTTCTAGACATTGCCAATAATGTTATCTAATAATATTATTCGATAATATGAATTATTGCTTCGATAATGAAAAATATTGTGTAACGACAATTATCAAAACAACAAAGAATATAAAATATCAACGCAAAGAATTATTAAATCAATAAAATATTTGAATAAGAATTACACGTAACCATTATTGAGTAGTGCCTTCTTACGTAAGAATCAATAATTGGTGCAATACTGCAATACTACCGTGTTTTAACCACCGGGTATTTTAACAAAGATAATCTGAATAACTACGCCATTATTTTTAAACCACTTATATTTGTCATTTTCTTCATCCAATCGCTTTTGTTATGGGCCCACACATGGTCACAGCTACTAATCATTTAATATTCTCCGACGAGCATTTAATATTCCACGACCAAACGAATATTCCCAACAACAATGAATATTTTATAACCACTTGCTTATTTTGAAATATTTGTGTATTTTACCCCTAACTATCCACATTAATCAAATCAACCCTTACTATTTTAAAATAATAAATAGAGAAAATTAAATTTTATTAATAATAAGTTGGGGTCTTACATTTACGAGTACAACAAATAATAACCCTTACCTTAGAATAAAATGGATATAGGAGTAGTGAAGTAATGATGTAATACTTTTCTTCTTTCTCTATAGTTTCTCTCTCTAGAGTTTCAACAGAAGTAAAAATAATGAAGGAATGAGCTTCTATTTATAGGAGAATGGATTTGAATAGTAACTAATTCTGAGCGGTCCAGTTGATTTACTTTTAAGCGAGACGGTCCAAATTGGTTTACTATAAAATATTCTAATAAAACAAAATCTTTTAAATAAAATATAATATATTCTATTTATAATCTAATAAAATGAATAACTTTATAAAAGTATTCAATTTTATATAAAAAATTTTACTATACAAACACTATGCAGTAATATGCAAATACTATGCATAATAAAATATAATATATTCTAATTATTGTCTAATAAAACAAATAACTTTATAAAAGTATTCATTTTATATAAAAAAGATTTTACTATGCAAAACACTATGCATAATAGAATATAATATATTCTATTTATAGTCTAATAAAATGAATAACTTTATAAAAGTATTCTATTTTATCTAAAAAGTTTTTCTGTTTTATTACATTAATAATACTAATAAAACAAAACTTCATCATCATTATTATAATTCACACTATTAATCGACCAGGTCGTTCCCATGAAAGAGGGGGCTTTTCAATAAGGATTTCTCCCTATTGGATCGCAATTAGGTGACCAAACCTCTCTTTGGCAGAACTTCTAGACATCGTTAATATTGCAAATAATAATATTAGTAACTCTTTCATCTCAATTATTGATTTAATAATATATAAAATATTGACAATAATTGAATTAATTAACGTGAGATACTATGCAACAATTACTGAAGCAATAATTGAACAAAACTGAGTGACTTCTCACGTAAGCATCAATAATCAATACCGTGAGCTACAATGCAACCATGCGTATTACTGTACTTTTACTACTGAGTAGTTCAAAAGTATTAACGGTAAAACTATAAATATTTTTGTCATTTTCTCAATCCGACAATAATTTCGTTGTGGGGTCCACCAATGATTGTGCCGTCGTACGAATATTCCCTGTTAAAATGAATATTCCCTGACCAATCGAATATTATATAACAACTTGCATACTTTGCAAAATTTATAAATACTACCCACTACTATAACATTATCTCAAATTCACACCATAATATTCAAAAAAAATTTTGTGAAATTTAAATCTTTATTCATAAAATTTGGGATTTTACAATCTCCCCTCCTTATGAAATTTTGCCCTCGAAATTTATGTACGTACCTGGTATGCCGAACAGATGAGGATACCTCGTTAGATTCTAACTTTTGAGGTATAACCTTTGAGTGTCGAATATGATCCTTCTTATCCAAGATTTTAACAGGTACATCTTCATATGTTAAATTATTCGCTATCTCGTCCGATTCTAAATCAATAATGTGGTTCGGGTCGTCCACATATTTATGTAACATCGATGCGTTAAAAACGTTATGAACACGCGACATACTTGGCGGTAAAACGAGTCTATAAGCCACAGTTCCTACTTAATCGAGGATTTCAAATGGACCAATTAAATCGAGAGTTGACATTTCCTCTCTTCATCAATTCTTGCTTTTAGAATAACGCCCTCTTGAACCTTCTTTTTTCACATTCATCAGCTTCGCGTGTGTAGTTTAAGCGGCTTTAACTTTATCGATTAAAGTCGATTCTACTCGTATATTCGTTATCTTCACGTAGGTTCATATATTCACACTCATAAATGCATACGATCTTCTATTCAACGCGTCAGCTACCACGTTCACTTTTCCACGATGGTATTGAATGGTACGATCGTAATCTTCAACAGCTCGAGTCAACGTCTTTGGCGCATGTTACATTTGTTTTAGTTGAAGAAATATTTAAGGGTTTTAGAAATGGGGTTTTATACTGGGGTCAGTACAAAATTCGATTTCACGCTCGGGGTAGGCCAAGAAGTCTTCAGAAATACGTCAAGAAATTTATTAACGATAGAAATATCATTCAAAACTGTGACCCTCATCCAAGACTTGGATAGCACGTCACATTGATACCTATCAACTTGCCACCGTTATTCACGACGTCCCCTACACATAGTCTGGCTTCGGTGCATTCCACACAAGGAAGTCAACAACGAAAGGATCGGGGCTCTTTACTTATGGCTTGATATAACTCAGTGATTGACTCTAGTGGTTTGGTTGCTTGAATTCGCATAACA
Organism: Panax quinquefolius; assembly: GCA_020205615.1. Lineage (NCBI taxonomy): Eukaryota > Viridiplantae > Streptophyta > Magnoliopsida > Apiales > Araliaceae > Panax > Panax quinquefolius. Next base: position 90,231,951 of record CM035156.1, on the reverse strand, counting down.
GTTTGGTTAGGAATATAAAAGCTAACAACCTTACGAAAAGCATGATGAGTAGTTAACCAATTGATTCCAAAAATCACATCAAAGGCAAGTATTTTCAAAGAGATAAGATCGACAGGTAACGTGAAAGTGTCGATTTGCATCAAACAAGATTTATAAATAATGGATGTAACAAACGTTTCTCCTAACAGAGTTTTAACAGATAAGTCAAAGTCTAATTTCTCAATAGCCAAGTTCAAACATTAAACACAAGTAGGTGAAATACAAGAGTGGGTAGAACCGGTATCAAATAAGGTATAGACTTTGTAAGCATTTATGATTAACTTACCCGTGACAACTTCGTTCGGGTTCCTCGATAAACACTCTCACTTAAACTACCGACTTTGACTTGTCTGGGACATCCTTTGGCGTCACCATCCCAGCTGGACTTGACTTCACTACACGACAAAATCGAGCTAGGTGACCTCTTCTGCAATTGAAACATGCTTTGGATTGCTGCGTACAGTTTGGATGGATGTGTCCCTCCTGTCCGCATTTGAAACATACGATCGGTGGTCGTTCTTCTTCCTTTGAAACGGGTGCTGATGTTGCTGTCTTTCCATCATTATTGAACCTCCTCTTCTTGAAATTTCCACTTCTATTATCTTGGCCATGATTACCACCGAAGTGGTTACCATTCTTGGCATGATAATTTCCCTCATGATGGTTATCATTGTTCCGATGGTCGTTGCCACGGTGATGCGATTATTATCGTGTTGTTGGTCGTCATTTTGTTTGTCTTGACTTATTATCATGCTCCAATAACTGAGCCCTTTTCACAACATCTGAATATAAACAAAGTTTGTGAAAAAGTAGGTATTGACGTATATCAGGTTTCAAACCTCTTAGAAACATTCGCGTCATTCTTTCCTCATTATCAACTAAATGGGACGCAAACCGGGACAACTCGGCAAACTTGGCTTCATACTGTGACACGGTCATGTTGTTTTGCTCTAGCTTGATGAACTTTACCTCTTTCATGTGATGAATACTTTCGGGAAAGTACTTGTCATTGAACATATCTTGGAACTTCTCCCAAGTCATCTTTAGTGCATCAGGCTGGGTACATTTTACAGATTCGCACTAGTAATCTGCCTCTTCACGCAACATAAAGGTGGCAAAGGGAATCTTTTGCTCCTCAGAGCATACCAAGACATCAAATATCTTGGTGATCTGCTTTAATCACGTCTCCGCCTTAAGTAGTTCTGGCTTTCCCAAAAACTTCGGTGGTCCCAGCTCCTTGAACTGCTTAGCGGTGACCGACCGTGGGTTGCCAGTATTTCCACCTATATTTTGAACATGAGTCTCTCTTACCTGATGTTGCATGAATTGCATAAAGCCTCTGAACATCCCATCGTTCATCATTTGATCAGTGTTGTTATTTACAGGAGGATTATCGCCTTCCTGTTGCACATTATTCTGGCTATTGATCAGCGGTGACTCAACTGTCTCCTGTGCTCCAATGCATACCTCAACATTTTCAGATGCCATTTTCAAATACTGCAACAAAACAAGGGTTAATTAACAAATCACACAATCCATAGACTCTGACCGACCAATTAAATACCATATAAACTTAGGTAGGTCATACTAGCGAAGGAATTCCCCATCTCTCCCCTCCTAGTTCTTGTCTCACATCTCAGCCAGGAATCATATCCCTAAGCTTTGATACTAACTGTGACGCCCCCAAAATTGGTATACATCACCCTTCTTGAGTCGCCAAATACATGGTACATAAATCAAATACAACTTAATTATACAATTGTCGTGTAAAATACGACAAAACATAAACTGAGAGTTTAAACAAGAATATTGCCTTCTAGACAATATCCACTCTCAATGGAGTCCTCATAGACAGTATACAAACTCAAATTCAGTCCTCATTACATTTATTACCACACTATTTAACAGAATAGTGAGGACTACTAATGCTATCATCTGGACGGTCAATCCGTTCCCCAGCTCGTCCCAGCTATATTCTCATTTCCTGAAGAGAACAATGAAGGAAAGGGTGAGCTCAACTAGCCTAGTAAGAAATATTACGACTAAGATAGTGCAGAATAAATTATCATTAGTCTTCAACAATGTTAAACTAATAAAATACAATAGACATCAAGTTTAACTGCAGCGGAACAAGCAATCCATTAAAAGAGTCAAGTAGAGAATAAAATCTACTATCTTTTATGATTTAAAAAGGTTTTTCATCATTTTTATCATTTGAGACTCGACTTAATAAATAATCCACATCATCCTTGCACTACTGACCAAGGATATTCATTAGTATCACGACCACAAATTATCCATGCACTACGGGCCAAGGATATTCGTGTATTCGTTAATGGTCATGATCATGCCAACAACTGTCCATCAATGCACTACGGGTCAATGAGGACTTTTACCACACCATTTGTAACATTACGGTCATGATTATATCAAGAATAATCCTCAGTCATAATCATACCAAGTCCATCTATGCACTACATGCCACAGATGACTTTCAACATAATATAAACATGATGATGATGACAATGATATAAGAATTCAATAAAACAAGTTCAGGAATTAATTTATTCAGGAACTAATAACGTCCAAATTGTCAATATGATACTTCTTTGTAGAGTAAAATTCAAGAATGCTGAGAAGAATATTTTCATGAAAAGATACTGGATGAAGTGCAAATATCAAGGATATTCCACTAATTTCATAGAGTATAGAAGTCAAAACTTTAACCAACTGAGTATAATAAAGAATGGAATAACAAAAGAAATCACCAGGCATGCGATAGATCGCATTGCATACGTGTTATTCCAATGAGAATAATAAATAATCGGAACCGGTCGTGCGTAAACACACGCATGTGATATTCCAATGAATAATAAATAACGGAACCAGGTCAGGCAAAATTTGCATCGACAGGATGTTCCAACAGAATAATAAATAACAGAACCAGGTTATGCGTAAACGCACAGACAAGATGTTCCAATAGAATAATAAAGAATGGAATAACAGAATAATTTCACCATGTATGCGGTACTTCGCATAGACATGTTATTCCAACATAATAATAAAGAATAGAATAACAGAAGAATTTCCCCATGTATGCGGTACTTCGCATAGCAGGTTATTCCAACATAATAATAAAGAATGGACTAACAGAAAAATTTCACCATGTATACGGTATTTCGCATAGACGGGTTATTTCAACATAATAATAAACTATGGAATAACAGAAGAATTTCACCAAGTATAGGGTAGTCCATGTATACAGGTTATTCCAACAGAATAATAAAGAATGGAATAACAGAAGTTCTCTTCATGAATACGAAAGAAATAATACCCCTTACGAGTACAACAAATAATATCCCTTATCTTAGAACAAACTGGATATAGGAGTAGTGATGTAGCAGAATACTTTTTTTCTTTCTCTCTATAGTTTCTCTCTCTAGAGTTTCAGTGAATTTGTAAGAAATAATGAAGGAATGAGCTTCTATTTATAGGAGAATGGACTGAATAGTAACTAATTCCTGAATGGTCCAGATTGATTTACGTTTAAACGGACGGTCCTAATTGGTTTACTGTAAAATATTCTAATAAAACAAAATTTTTTAAATAAAATATAATATATTCTATTTATAATCTAATAAAACGAATAACTTTATAAATGTATTATATTTTATATAAAAAAAATTTACTATGCAAATACTATGTAGGCACTATGCAAACACTATGCATAATAAAATATAATATATTCTAATTATTGTATAATAAAATAAATAACTTTATAAAATTATTCTGTTTTATATAAAAAGATTTTAGTATGCAAAATACTATGCAGAATAGAATGTAATATATTCTATTTATAGTCTAATAAAACGAATAACTTTATAAAAGTATTCTGTTTTATATAAAAAGCTTTTCTGTTTTATTACATTAATAATACTAATAAAATAAAACTTCATCATCATTATTATAATTCACACTATTAGTCGACCAGGTCGTTCCCAAGAAAGAGTGGGCATTCTAATAAGGATTTCTCCCTATTGGCGTGCAATTAGGTGACCAAACCTCTCCTTGGCAAAACTTCTAGACATCATTAATATTGCAAATAATAATATTAATAACTCTATCATCTCAATTATTGATTTAATAATATATAAAATATTGACAATAATTGAATTAATTAACGTGAGATACTATGCAACAATTACTGAAGCAATAATTGAACAAAACTGAGTGACTTCTCACGTAAGCATCAATAATCAATACCATGTGCTACTATGCAACCACGCATATTATTGTACTTTTACTACCAAGTAGTTCAATAGTATTAACGGTAAAACTTCCGCCGTTATTTTCATAAAAATATTTTTGTCGTTTTCTTAATCCGACAATAATTCCGTTGTGAGGTCCACCAATGATTGTGCCGTTGTACGAATATTCCCTGTAAAAATGAATATTCCCCGACCAATCGAATATTATATAACAATTTGCATACTTTGCAAAATTTATAAATATTACCCACAACTATAACATTATCTCAAATCCATACCATAATATTCAATTTTTTTTTTTGAGAAATTTAAATCTTTATTCATAAAATTTGTGATTTTACACATTTTATAGTCCTACTCAATCAAGAGGCCTATGCATATCACCCCTAATATATAGGAGGGTTAAATTCCATCTAGATCACTCATATTCCTCACACGATTCATGATGTACCCAATAATCACCTTTATTGTCCAACCTATTAAAGGTGACTTTTATTGATATCAAAGTACATAAATTCTAGTGTAGTAATATAGTGATTTCAGGTTGGAGGATCATTACATCATTGTCACTATAAGAATAGCTAATGACACTTTGCATACAGTAGTATCAGAGCTACTTGCGATAATGATTAATTCAGATTACGTGTTTTAATTGTATTCGATGTATATGATATATAATGATGCATGTTTATAGATCTGAAATTGAATATATGATATTCCACTATATGCATATTCTGGAATTATGAATTATATATTTAATATATATGCATATATATGATGTTCTGTTAATCGTGTCTTAGAAGGTGGAATAAAAATACAACTTTTGATCTAATTTGATTAGAAGCATGAGGAATCAGTTTAATATGATTAACCAAAACTGGACATTTATGATATGTTCTGGGTTTACTGTTATTATGAGTGTTATGACGGATTTGATATGATTCTGGAATTGTTTCAGAGATTCTGTAACAATCTAGGATTTTATTTGTAAATTAAAATATTTATCAAGTTAAATAAATATTTTATTGATATAGTTGTTGTTAGTAGATATTTGTGAAATAAATTTATTAGATAATATTCTAATTTAATTTAATTTAATTTAATAGTTGGAGAGTTGTTAAAGATTACATGAATTGCTATAGTCTTTTTTTTAATTTAATAATTAAAGTGGTATATGAAATTATTAAATAAAATTATAATGAGATTATAATTTTGTGATATTTATTTAAGTGGAAAATTTATTTAATATGTTGTAATTAGTGTATGTAACTAAGATTGGATATGGAAATCCAAATAAATAATATGGGATTATAAACTGTAAACTAAATGATTTGTTAAAATAAATTAAAGTAGTTTTAAATGGATTTACCCAAACAAGGGTTAAAGATATTAAGTCTTTATCTTAAAAGTGTTTTGCCAAACAAAGCCTTATGACTTTTTAATTTTGAATTTGAATTAAAATAATAATAAAAATAAAATATGAATAAAATATATTAAAATTTTATAACTGATAATTTATTATAATCATTATTAAAACGTTGGTTTTTAGACGTTTGGGTTTATGTGCGTTGGTTTTATGTTACGTGAAAAGAATTGGCCTAAGCCTAAAAAGATAGAGAAGAAGGGAGAGTTTACAGATAAGAATTTGAGAGAAAGAGAGAGCTTAAGAAAGGAGAGAAAGACTTCTATGATTCTAAACAATTTTGTGTTTTATCAAAGATTATCTCCAAGCAATTGAAGGTATAACCTCTCAACCTTGAATTTTACATTTATTTAAAAAGTTTATGTTCTTGAGTTTCAATATTCTGTAATTGCATGTTTGACGAATTGTTGTTAGACAAACTGATTTATGGTGTTTATTAGCAAATTATGATGTTAGAATTAACATCTAGACAATGAATTAGTATGCTACTTACGTTCAAAAGAAAGAAAATAGATTATAGTGACTATGTGTATATATATTGTGAAACCCCAAATTTTACGAATAAAGATTTAAGTTTCTCAAAATATTTTTTTATATTATGGAGTGAATTTAATATAATGTTATAGTTGTGGGTAATATTTATAAATTTTGCAAAGTATGCAAGTTGTTGTATAATATTCGATTGGTCGAGGAATATTCTTTTTTGTCGGGGAATATCCGTACGATGGTACAATCATTGGTGGAACCCACAACGGAATTATTGTCGGATGAAGAAAATGACAAAAATATTTTTAGGAAAATAGCGGCGGAAGTTTTACCGTTAATACTGTTGAACTACTCGGTAGTAAAAGTACAATGCGATACGTCTGGCGTGGTTGCATAGTAGCACACTCAGTATTGATTATTGATGCTTACGTGAGAAGTCACCCGCTTTTGTTCAATTATTTCTCTCGATGGTTGCTACATATTATCTCACGTTATTTGATTCAATTATTGTCGATATTTTATATATTATTAAATCAATAATTGAGATGACGAAGTTATTAACATTATTATTTACAATATTAACGATGTTTAGAAGTTACTCGCCAGAGAGGTTTGGTCACCTAATTGCACGCCATATAGGAGAAATCCTTATTGAAAGCCCCTCTTTCACAGGAACGACACAGTCGATTAATAGTGTGAATTATAATAATGATGATGAAGTTTGTTTTATTAGTATTATTAGTGTAATAAAATGAAAAAGCTTTTTATATAAAAATGTAATACTTTTATAAAGTTATTTGTTTTATTAGACAATAATTAGAATATATTATATTTTATTATGCATAGTGTTTTGCATAGTAAAATCTTTTATATAAAATAGAATAATTTTATAAAGTTATTTGTTTTATTAGACAATAATTAGAATATATTATAATTTGGTTATGAAAAGTGTTTGCATAGTGCCTGGTTAGTGTTTGCATAGTAAAATCTTTTTATATAAAACATAATACTTTTATAAAGTTATTCATTTTATTAGATTATAAATAGAATAAATTATATTTTATTTAAAAAGATTTTGTTTTATTAGAATATTTTATTAAATCAATCTGGACCGTCCGTTTAAAAGTGAATCAATCTGGACCGTTCATGATTTAGTTACTATTCAATCCATTCTTCTATAAATAGAAGCTCATTCATTCATTATTTCTTACGAAATCACTGAAACTATAGGGAGAGAAACTGTATAGAAAATTTTTCTTCTATAATCTTGAGCGTATTTCTTTAGAGTTTAAGAAAGCTTTGAGCGTATTGCAAGTTTTCTTCAATTATATCCCCGCCATACCCGTCGGAGTACTATTCTTTATAAGGTACTCTTCTTTGTACCGTAAGAGGTATTATTTCTTTCGTATTCATGAAGAGAACTTCTGTTATTCCATTCCTTATTATTGTATTGGAATAATCTGAATACGCGGACTACCGTATACATGGTGAAATTCTTCTGTTATTTCATTCTTTATTATTATGTTGGAATAACCTGTCTATGCGAAGTACCGCATACGTGGTGAAATTCTTCTATTATTTCATTCTTTATTATTCTGTCAGAATATCCTGTCTGTTCTTTTACGCATGACCTAATTTTATTATTTATTATTCTGTTGGAATAACCTGTATATGTGGATTACCACATGCATGGTGAATGATCATTTATATTCATTCCTTATTAAATTGTGGAAATGATCTGTTTACGTTGATTATGATGAGTGTCATAATAAAAGTATTAGACTGATGAAAATCATGAGTATATGTAGTATTAGTAAGTGTTATGATGAGTTATGTTGGTTATTATGTAAAAATATGAAAGTTTCTTAGAAATCATAAAGAGTTGAAAATCAGATTTTGGTGAAAATGGAACACGAAATTCAATTGACCATATCTGCTATTATATTTCGAATTTTTTAGTGTGGTCAATTCCTAGAGTTAGATCTATGAGTTTTCTAACTTATCCAAGTGAAATCACTGGAAAAGGTGTTGTAGATTTTCGTGTGGACTGATTTTAGCAAATGAGTCAAAAAACTAAAAATTTCCAAAAAGCTACTGCCTAGAAGTTTAAATGGGCTGTTTCGGCCACTTAAATTATGAGAAAAATTCCGGCCTTTTGGGACATGAAAATATATGGTATAAAGTACCTCCTGTCCAAAAATGAGCTCATTCCGACTTAAAATGAGCGAGTTACAACTATTTCAATATTTATGTTTTTCTGACAAAAAACGCTATAACCGGAGTTCTATAACTCCGATGACCATGAAATTTAAACTAGAACTTCACGTTAACATGTATAAGATCCTGCCAAGATTTGGGAATTTTTTGAGTTAAACTTGAGGTAGCTAATTTCTTAAGGAATTAATTAGAAACTGATTTTTGAAAAATAGTAAATGAATTTTAAAAATTTAGAGGAAAAATATATGTTCAATATGGGACTATATTCTGTTAAATCCCAGAAAAAAAATATTTTTGGGACTGATTTGGTATTTTTCATGAAAATGAACTAGTTATGAGTAAATGAATTAAATATGTTATGTGAAGTAACAAAATTGGTAAATAGGATTTTATGGCTTGGGAATCTTATATAGGGTATATGCAGATTTTTGATAAGGAATTTGATCATTGGTGATGAAATCTTATGAGTATGGCATTTTTGAATGATTAAATGTATTATTTGGTAAAGTGTAAACAATTGAAATAAATTATTTATAAGTTTAAGAAGTGATTAAAATATTATTATAATATTAATAATATTAGATTATGAGTTTATTAAGTGATTGATAATATTTGGATAAATTTAAAGTCTTTAAATATTTATCCTTATTTTCGTTTGATTAATCGCATATATCATTGCCATCATTCTCATGTTTATATTGTGATAAAAAGTCATCTTTTTGGCTTACGTGTATAAATGGAATTGGTGTGATTATGATGAGGATTATTCGGTATAGTCATGGCCGTAATGTGACGAATGATGTGGTAAAAATCCTCGATTGGCACAGTAGTGCGTTGATGGGCGCTTTTTGGTATGATTATGACCGAGGATTATTCTAAGATAGTTATAACCATTGATGATTTAATGAATATCCTTGGCGATGAGTGCGAGGATGATTCGATGATGTGGTTTATTTATTAAGTCGAGTCTCAATGATAAAATTGATGAAAACATTTTAAATCATAGAAGATAGTAGATTTTATTCTCTACTTGACTTTTCTAATGGATTGCTTGTTAAATTGCGATTAAACTTGATGTACATGGTATTTTATCGGTTTAACATTGTTGAAGACTAATGATAATTTATTACGCATTATCTTAGTCATAATATTTTTATTTGGGCTAGTTGAGCTCACCCTTTCTTTCATTGTTCTCTTGAGAAATGAGAGCGTGGCAATGGACTAGTCGGGGAGCGGAGTGATGGTCCGAGATGGTGTATTAATAGTCCTCACTATTCTATAAAATAGTGTGATAATAAATGTAATGAGGACTCTATTTGAGAGTGGATATTGTCTAGAAGGCAATATTCCTGTTTAAACTCTCAGTTATGTTTTGTAGTATTTTACACGATGATTGTATAATTAAGTTTTTATTTGTATTTTGTACCCTGTATTTGGCGACTCAAGATGGGTGATGTATACATCACCTATTATGAGTAACGCCCCCAAAATAGGTATACATCATCTATTCTGAGTCGCCAATACAATCTTTAATATACAACAAGAAAGCTGTGAGTTTTAATACAAACATCGTCTTCTAGACAATATCCACTATCAGAATATGTCCTCATTACATTTATTGTCATACTATTTAACAGAATATTGAGGACTACTAATACTATCATCTGGACCGTCACTCCATTCCACGACTAGTCCCGGCTACGTTCTCATCTCCTGAAGAGAACAGTGAAAGAAAGGGTGAGCTCAACTTGCCTGGTAAGAAATATTATGACTAAGATAATGCAGAATAAATTATCATTAGTCTTCAACAATGTTAAACTGATAAAATACAATAGACATCAAGTTTAACTGCAGCGGAACATGCAATCCGTTAAAAGAGTCAAGTAGAGAATAAAATCTAGTATCTTTTATGATTTAAAAGGTTTTCATCACTTTTATCGATGGGACTCGGCTTAATAAATAATCCACCTCATCCCTGTACTACGACCAATGATATTCCTAAGTATCACAACCACAAATTATCCATGCACTATGGGCCAAGGATATTCGTGTATTCATCAATGGTCATGATCATGCCAACAACTGTCCATCAATGCACTACGGGCCAATGATGACTTTTATCACATCATTTGTAACATTACAATCATGATTACACCGAATAATCCCTGGTCATAATTATACCAAGTCCATCTATGCACTACAGGCCACAGATGACTTTCAACAAAATATAAATAAGACGATGATGACAATGATATAAGAATTCAATAAAACAAGTTCAAGAATTAATTTATTCAAGAACTAATAACATCCAAATTGTCAACATGATACTTCTTTGTAGAGTAAAATTCAAGAATGCTGAGAAGAATATTTCCACGAAAAGATACTGGATGAAGCGTAAATATCAAGGATATTCCACCAATTTCATGGAGTATAGAAGTCAAAACTTTAACCAACTGAGTATAATAAAGAATGGAATAACAAAAGAAATCACCGGGCATGCGATAGATCGCACGATAGGTTATTCAAATGAATAATAAATAACGGAACCGGTCAAGCGTAATACGCACCGGCGGTGATATTCCAATGAATAATAAAGAATGGAATAATAATAAAATCACCATGCATGCGCGTGCCGCGATAAACAAGTTATTCCAACGTAATAATAAATAACGGAATCAAGTCCAAAGATAAAAGCGTCATGAGACGGGGATATTCCAACGAGAATAATAAAGATTTTAACCAATCCCAACTTAAAACGCATGAGAGCGTGATATTCCAATAAAATAATAAAGATGGAACCAGGTCTAGCGTATAACGCACAAACAGGATGTTCCAACAGAATAATAACGAATGGAATAACAACAGAAATCACCAAGTATAGGGTAGACCGCGTATACAAGTTATTCCAACAGAATAATAAAGAATGGAATAACAAAAGTTCTCTTCATGGATATGAAAAAGAAATAATACCCCTTACCTTATAAAGAAGAGTACTCTGACGGTAGGGCGGGGATATACTTGAAGAAACTTGCACTACGCTCAAGCTTTCTTAAACGCTAAAGGAATACGCTCAAGATAGAAGAATAATTCTCTCTACAGTTTTTCTCTCTAAAGTTTCAGTGAATTCGTAAGAAATAATGAAGGAATGAGCTTATATTTATAGAAGAATGGACTGAATAGTAACCAATTCATGAACGGTCCAGATCGATTTACATTAAACGGATGGTCCAGATTGGTTTACAATAAAATATAATATATTCTATTTATAATCTAATAAAACGAATAACTTTTAAAAGATTTTACTATACAAACACTACGCAGCACTATCTGAAACACCATGCGTAATAAAATATAATATATTCTAATTATTGTCTAATAAAATGAATAACTTTATAAAAGTATTACATTTTATATAAAAAAGCTTTTACTGTTTTATTACATTAATAATACTAATAAAACAAGACTTCATCATCATTATTATTATTCACACTATTAATCGACCGAGTCGCTCCCGGTGAAAGAGGGGCGTTCAACAAGGATTTCTCCCTATTTGGCGCGCAATTAGGTGACCAAACCTCTCCTTGGCAGAACTTCTAGACATCGTTAATAATGCAAATAATAATATTAATAACTTTGTCATCTCAATTATTGATTTCATAATATATAAAATATCGACAATAATTGAATAAAACTGAATGACTTCTCATGTAAGCATCAATAATCAATACCGTGTGCTACTATGCAACCATGCGTATTCTCGTTTCTTTTAACACCGGGTGTTTCAACGATTAACGGTAAAACTTCCATTTATTATTTTCATAAAAATATTTTTGTCATTTTCTCAATCCGACAATAATTCCGTTGTGGGGTCCACCAATTATTGTGCCGTCGTACGAATATTCCCTGTTAAAATGAATATTCCCCGACCAATCGAATAATATATAACAACTTGCGTACTTTGAAAAATTTATAAATATTACCCACAACTATAACATTATATCAAATTCATTCAAAAATGATAATTATAGAAAATTCATCTTTATTCATAAAAGTTGGGGTCTTACACAAATGATGAAGACTTGTAATTTATTTAATGTCATGATGATAGACTTTATTTTTAAATTATGTGATGTAATTATTTTACTTCCACACTTGATTCATGTTAAATGTTAGATAACCTGGGAGACCTATTAATTTAATGATGTAACCCTTTTAATGGGATGATTTATGGTTTAAATTCTACTATATTTGGGTAGTTAGATGTGAATGCATGAAAAATGAACACCAATTCTTGTGGGAATGAAGTACCTAGATTTGGGGGTGTCACATATTCGTATCAAAGCTTTAGGTTATGAACCATAGGTGGGGGAAAAGCCTTAAGAAGTAACCCTATAGGAGTTTGAAAAGATAGTGGTGATAAACTCTTATCGACTTTTAAGAAGGAAGTAATAAAAAACTTTATGTGCTTATGTGGTTGCAACCTATGTGCTCGTGAGTGTAGAGTAGTAATGATTAGTAATTAAAACTTAACTTTTTGTTGTCAGGATGGCTAATGTAGGAGAGTCCAGTCAGGATAAGGAGGAAGGACCCCAGATGCCTAGAGAGGAGGAGCCTCGAGATATTCAGGTGGTTTGGGAACAACTACTGCCACATGAATCATCTCTGTTGGTTACAGTGGTTGAGCATGAGGGTTTACCTAATGAGGATGATGAGGTAGAGACGGATGAGGATGACTCTGTTGAGCTACCACAGTCGGACATGGATGAGGATGATGAGGAAGAAGAGTTTCCACCAAACTCGATTACAGCCCGTATATACGACGAAATATACGACCGCAATGTGGAACTTCAGGATAGAGTCGAGGAGTTGGAAGAGATAGTAGTTGAACATCAGACCTCGGTGGCGTAGATAGACGATGAGATCCAGGATTTAGATGGACGTTTGATTAATGTCGAATGGAGGTTGATTCACACAGAAGGAGAGAACAAGCAAATGACAGAGGAGATCGCGGAGCTGAAGAACAAATTGAAAGAAGAGTCTACTAAGAGGGCAAGAGCCGAAGACGCGTACGAGGAAGCTTCTCAACGAGCCAAGGTAGCAGAGAGAGAGAGAGAGAGAGAGAGAGAGGTACAAGTAACGAAGATCAAGATGGTGGAAATGAATGGCATTTTCAACACCGTGATCAACTGAGCTCAAGACCGAGTCATGTATTATTCAATTCAGTTCGAGACACTGCCATGGTACATGTTAGATCGCCGAACAATGTTCCGTATTATGGAAGAGGAGCGTCGTAAGGCTATGCATTATTTTATTAGGTCGTCATAAGGAATGTAATTATTATGTGTTTAATTAGTAAATAAGATGTAAATCTCAGGTATTATATAACTAATGGGATATGATGATGATGATGTTATCCTGAAACTTTTGTAGTTCAGGAAAGTGATGTAGATAGCAGGGATGCTATCATGACTATGTTTTTTTAAAAAGATGATGAATAAATAAAAGTTATTATTTATTCAAGATATTATGTGCTATTTGGTAATTTTTGTGATGTTCAAGTTGAGTATATAATACTTAAAAGATTGAATAATAATCTAATGAGTATATTTTAACAGAAAATGCCTCTAAGATGTCAACCACGACAAAGGACCCCTGAGGGATCTACCAATAACATCAATGATGAGCCTAACCTAGTTCAACAATTAGTAACGTTACTGATGGGAGCATTACATAATCAACCACATAATCAAGCTGTGATATTTAAGGACTTCAAGGCGGTTAGGCCACCAAAATTTTGTCAGTCCATGAAATCGTTTAAGGCACAGACCTGGATCACGGAGATAGAGAAAGTTTTCGATGTTGCTAGAGTAGGTAAGAATTAGAAGACTGCTTTTGCAACATTTATGTTGAAAGCAAAGGCTAGTTATTGGTGGCAAGCCAATAAAACTCGAGGAGGTCAAGGGGAGATAACTTGGGAAAGGTTTAAGGAAATATTTTTCGAGACCTACTTCCTAGAGAGTTCACAGAATCAGATGGAGGTGCAATTTTTAGAGTTGAATCAGGGCGCAATGACGGTGTCAGAGTATGCAGCAAGGTTCAATGAGTTGGTGAGGTTTGCGGCATAGCAAGTCAACACATATGAGTGCAAGGCTAGGAGGTTTGAACAGGGACTAAAGCTTTGGTTGTAAAACAGAGTGTCCATGTTTCAGCTTAAGACATTTACAATGGTACTGGAAAAAGGAAATTCTCGCTGAGGGTGGAGGCGAGGCTATAACAAAGTATAATCAAGAACAAAGAAAGAAGAAGAGTGAAGGCGAAGCTAAGAATGGCAGTGGCAGTGGTAGTGGTGGAGATGGTAGTAATAACCTGGAAAGGAAATGGAATGGAAGTGTGGGTCTTGAAACCAACAGGAAAAAAAGTTTGAAGCATGCGCTACATGCGGGAGGTTTTACACAGGAATGTGCTTAAAGGGGAAATGAGTATGCTTTAACTGTGGCCAGGAGGGTCACATTGCCCCAAATTGCCATCAGCTTAAGAAGAATGCTTACTACACCTGCGGGTCAAAGGATCATTTTAATCTCGAGTGTCCTAAGAAGAAATCTGGTGAGACAACATGAAACAGGGGAGGTAGCAGTGGAGGTACATTAATTATTGCTGGACCAACGTCATCGAACAGACCCACAGCCAGAACCTTCAACATGACGGTGCAGGATGCGATGCAAGCAAAAGATGTCGTGTCAAATATTATCCTAATCAAAGATATAAATGCATATGTATTATTTGATTCGGGTGCTACTTGCTCGTTTATATCTGATGAATTTTCTAAGAAGTTAGATTTGCCTAGGGAGGAGTTGAATTTCCCTTTACACATAGAAATTGCTAATAGGGAGGTAATTCCTATTAAATTCGTATACAAGAATTGTAGGGTGAATATTAAATGGAATGTTATGATAGTAGATTTAATCCCGATAAAACTTGGAGAGAGTTTGATGTTATATTGGGAATGGACCCTATTGTCGTCGGCAATGAGGTCATTGGCGATGACATAGTCCGTCTCCCATCCCGTCACCCCAGAGGTCATCGCCCCTGGCTCCCGTCGTTCACCATCGGGAAGTTGGTCATCGCCGACGGGGTCATTGTCGATGGCATGTAGTCATCAATGGGTCATTGTCGACGGCACTAACGATGGATATACTGTCATTAATAAGCATTATTGAATTTTAATTTTACTGTCATTCCCGATGGCACGCCGTCGCCAATGAGTACATATCCCCGTCGCCAATGACCCTGTAGGTCATTGCCGATGGCCCCCCGTTACCAATGACCTACTTAAAAAAAAATTTAAAAATTGCAAAATTCCCCTGTTCAATTACATATACATAATTGTACCTATTATAAATTAAAGAAAAACAAATAATGACAATACACATATATCAATAACAATCATATCTTTTACCATCAACAATCAATATAGTTAGATATAAAACTCTAGTCTATACAACTCAAAAGCTATATAAATACATACATGAAAGTTAAAATATAAACATAAACTAACTACAGTCAAAGATCAGGAATGTCAGTGTCACCATCATCACCATCTCTCGTATAACCGTCAATCCCATCGCCTGTCCCACCTCCGATCCCACCCTCCATAGTCTCATCAGCATCAGCTCGGCGGTCATCACCATCTCCGCCACGGGTATCGCATGTGCCGCACCTTCCACCCCCATGAGTCTCCTCAACATGACCCTACAAAAGTAAAATATTTAAAACAAAGTCGAAAACTAAGCATATTTAAATTATTTTTGTTTATGTTCTACAAGTGTGGCAAACGAGCTAATAACTCGTCATCCGTATATCGAAATCGTGTCTCGTAAGGTGCAATGCATGCTTAATACCTATGTGGTGCTCTGTGTGTGTTTGCGTGTCGTTTAGACGACCAAGGCGGGTTTTGGTCTCTTTACTCGGACTCTTATCACCTAAAATTAATAAAGGCATGAACATATAGGGATCTTTCATGAACATCGAAGGCAGGAGGTTATTCACAACAATAATAACCGGCCAAGTTGAGTAGGGCTTGGTGTAAGGCCCATTAAACAGATTAAACCCATCCGTAGTAATTCCAAGCCTAACATTGCGTACCTCTTCAGCAAACGAGGGGTGATTTTTATCAAAAAATTTCCACTCAAGCCCATCTGCCGGGTGCGTCAGTTGACCATCAACTATGTCCCGTGTAGAGTGCCATCTCATATACTCGGCAGTATATGTTGACATGAACAACCGTTGTAGCCTCGGTGCAATGGGAAAGTAACGTAAGATCTTTCTCGGCACATCTTTTCCCTTTTTCTTGCGCTGTTCACAGTATCTACTTGTACCACAAATATAACATGACCTCTTATCTTTATTGACATCACCGTAATACAAAATACAGTCATTCTCACAAGCATCAATCTTCTCATACCTTAGATTGAGCCTTTTGACCATTTTATTCACATCGTAGTACGACTCTGGTAACTTATTGCCTGTAGGTAAGCACTCCTTCACAATGTTTAGCAGTTCATTAAAACCTCTCTCACTACAGTCATGCTCGTTCTTTAAGTGTAAAAACTTAGTCACGTCAGATAAGACGGTGTGATTTTCATGCCCGTCATACAATGGCATCGCTACTTCATGCAATAACTCATAGAAACCCTTAGCCCTGTCATTGGGCTCTTGCTCGATGCTACTGTCATACCTGTCCGTATTCCACTTAAAGTATGAACCAGCAGCTTCGACTATCATGTTAGTACAGTAAAAGGTTTCGTCACCTCTAGATTTCGTTTCTGATTCATGTTCATCAAACCAGGTTTCCCTATGATAGATCCATGTCGTATAACCCTGCTTGAACCCATACGCAAATAAGTCGCACATGACATCACTCCTTTCCTTCCACACTTCATTCATACACCTCTTACAAGGATATCTGATCTCATCGCCGCTGACTTGCTCAAACGCGAAATTGAGAAACTGTTCAACCCCACTACGGTACTCAGAGCTAAGCCCACTCTTATCAGTGGCTACCATACATTCCATCCAACTTCGATCAATAGACATCTTGGACAACTGTCTGCTATATATATGGAAAGTTAGACAAACACAATCAAGTCTCCAAGTTAATGTATATGCAAGCTTATGAGTTTCCTAACTTCATCTCCCACTCTAACGGGTCAGGCTTCTATCCCATTCCCGGATGTGTCACCTCACTAATGCTAACAACTTGAACAAATCTTTAAATTTTTCAGAAATTTTGCCAGCACTTCCCCATGGTCTTCAAGTACACGAAATAGACTAACACATCGTGGTCTAAATATGCACCCGAAGAACATCAAGAGATATATACTGACCGAAAATTTAAAAAATATAAAGACGTGCTCAAGTCGTAACACCGACCTAAGTGAGATCGAAACATACAAAAACATTCCCAAAATGAGGACTATTTGAGATTCACTCCTACTAAGTGAATCTCAAACGGGTTTCTAAACTTCCTAAACTATATGAAAATATGCACATGTCAAAGTAAGGATTATTTTTGTATAACAAAAAGAATACTAGCTTTTTATCAGGTCACAAACTATTGTTAAACTTTTTTAAAACCCACCCACACCCCACCCCACCCCACCAAAACAATTTATACACTGCAATATAATTTCTAAGATAGTAATCTTTTTTAAAATTGTATATTTATTTATTTATTTAAATTAATAAATTGTCAATTTAGGAGTGGTGGAATGCTAATGATAATGGCATGACAAACTTGAGAACAATATGTCACTTTGTACTACTATTAATACAATAAAAAATTATGAAAAAAGAGGTATATGAAACTCTTTTTTGTTGGTTAAATTAGGATATTGACTAATTTGTTAAAAATAATAATAACCACAGTTCAGTTACTAACTCGCATGATTCTCACAAGTCACATTAACAAAAGCAAGAACAAAATAGCCACACAAACCTAAAATGGAAAGAAAAAATGTTACAAAGATTGCACATCTATGTCTGGTAGAAACCCAAGAAAAATTTAAGTGATACTCCAGTCTAATCGTTTCAAAATTAAAGATACATTTTTATTTTTTTGTGTCAATTTGCGAAATCCTAAAACTCAAAATTGATACAATTTCATTCAAATTTTGAAAACAACAAATATAATAATTAGTAATATTTTATAGATAGGGTTCAATACTTACCTTTCCTTCCCCGGCCTTCCTTGAAATGTATGTGTTCTTAATAGTCTATAAAAAAAAAAAAAAATTGACAATTAGGTTCATTGTTCAAACCAATACACTGAGATATAAATTTTGACAGTACTCATTGATACACCAGTACACTAATTATTATATTTGTAATCATTAGTAATCAAGTGTTTCCTTTCACACAACCATTTCCAATTTGTACTTTTTTAAAACCCACCCCACCCCACAAAAACAATTTATACACTGCAATAAATATACATTTATACACTATCTCTAAGCTCAAAAGATTACTAACATTTCTATTCCAAAACTATTACCTAATTAGATCAATTGTTAGATAAAATGGAATTGGAATTGGTACAGTTGCTATGAAAAATTGATAACATATAGGTTTTAATATTTAGTTAAAGACTTGGATTTTAAAAATATCCCATATATTAGTTCAGCTGGGGGTTTAAGGATCAACTAACTAAAGTTTAATTATGAGATACTTCCTCCGTTCTAAAATGACCGTAACAAATATGCTACTTGCATTCAGTCGACAACTAATAGAATGTGGTTTATAATAATAGCAGTAGCTCATTGATCAAAAGAAATTAAGTTCAAAACAAACTAAAAAAAATTGTACAATAAATTTTAAAAATGATTGTACAAAACAAACTAAAAAAATCAATTTAAACTTAAAATAATAAATATTATTTTTTAAATAATTGATCATATCAACTATTATATTAATCAAAATCATATCTGAATTTTAAAATTGTTTATAATGTGCACTCTTTGCGTAAGGGGGTTTAGGGAGTAGCTTACAGTCTACAACATGGAATGGAATACAAAATTTCTTCTAATGCGACAACCATTGGAAGGGAAAAGTTCACTGCATGCATTGGAAAGGCATTTGTTCTTTACAGATTTAGGCTCACTCAAAAGAACTTGAGAATGGGAGTTTGGTTTTGTTGCCCTAACTACAAGATTAAAATTTGGGATTATTAAGTTATATTTGGGGGAAAATTAGAATTGGTAAGACTTACCTTGCAGCCGAGAGAGACAAATACTGACGACGACGGGAAGAGAGGACGACGACGGCAAGAAAAGGCCAGTGGGTGACGGGAAAGAAAGGACGACGACGGCGCGAGGAAGCAGGGGAAGAAAAATGAAACAGCAGAACTGAAAAAAAATTGAAGTTACTGTAATTAAATATAAACCCATTATCGACGACTAGACAGTCGATATTATCCCCGTTGGTACTGACATCATTCTCGACTGCCTTTACCGTCGTTACTGACATGAACCCGTTGACCTATACATTTGGCGCACGCATGAAGGAGAAAAATGGGCGCGAGGAGGGAATTGCTGCTCATTGGCGACGGCTAACATTCGCGACGGCAATGCCCTCAGCATTAACCCCCATTCACGATGGCGTTATGGCAGTTGGTATTAGGCCCGTCGACAATAACTATTGTTTTTGTAGTGCTCATGAAGCTTATATTAGTGTAACTAATGAGTATTGTCAATACATATGGTATGTGTAGGACTTATGGTGAACATGAGTAGTGATTGTTTAACCTACGCACGAGGCAAGTTCTCTAACTCTACTTTTACGATTGTGCAAGTGCTTATACCTTATTGATACATTGAGCAAGTTCCTAACCTTTCTTATATATATTTGTTATAAATTAATTATGTTCACGCAAACTCTTCAACCTAACTCTTACTTTGAGAAGGGTTCCTATCTTTATTTTATTTCTTCTTACGCAAGTTCCTAAATTCTATTATTCTTATGTTAAGCTAGTATTATTCCTCAACTTGTTATTAATCATGCATGTTAATTAACTCACTTCTTTTATTGAGTAAGATTATAGCCTTAGCCTATTGTTGTTCAAACAAGGTTATTATAATATTCAATGCCTACGCTTTCTAGTTCATTTCCTAAACATGATTGCGATGTATAATGTTGATTTCTCTTATGACCCATGATTATTCCATAGCATATTGTTATCACACTTTTGATTCAACTAATCCTTAGTTGATGTTAGTTAAACTCTAAATTATTCTTGAAGCTTATCCAAACCAAACTTACTTTGGTGCGGACTTGTATTCTAAAACTGAGAAGAACAACCATATTATAGGGGATTATTATGCGAAGCGTTTAGATGTTTATGCACAATATATAGTATGAAGGGTTGATCACCCTAAGTAGGGGGAGTCCATACAGTATGGTTGTTTAGGTTAAAGTTGAAAGATTACTTGTAACCTTAGACATAGTTCGTGGTCTTTTGACCCTCAGATATATTTCATATTTTGAACTATGTTCTTGTTATCATTGATAAAGTATTATTCAATTATGTTGAGCCTAGTCATTGGCAGTTATTATGCTGTTGTTATTCATTGCTATTCCAAGTGGGCATTTGTTTTGCCCACTCTTGCATAAATATAATTATTGCAGCTAAGGTTGAGAAGGTCGATGAACCTACCACTAACAAAGGAAAAGGAAAAATGAGCAAGTGATGAAGACTTGTAATTTATTTAATGTCATGATGATAAACTTTATTTTTAAATGATGCGATGTAATTATTTTATTTCTGCACTTGATTTATGTTAAAGGTTCGATAGCCTGGGAGACTTATTGATTTAATGATGTAACCCTTTTAATGGGATGATTTATGGTTTAAATTCTACTATATTTGGTTAGTTAGACATGAATGCATGAAAAGTGAACATCAAGTATTATGGGAATGAAGTGCCTAGATTTGGGGGTGTCACAGATTCGTATGGAAAAAATCAATAATATTTTATATATAGTTTTCTTTAATTATATATACACTGTTATGTGCTTATTGTGATATGCATGGTGCACAGTTATGGCCCTTTTGACCCATAGGTTAGTGGTTTTTTGTTTTGAAATACTTCTTGCATGTCGTGCCTTTTTATAAATTCTGATGTAACATTATCTTCTCATCTAAATCTCCTCGAATGTAACTCAAGGTTTCTTTATGTCATGTAATAATCTATAATCGATGAAGAACACGATGGAAAGATGATGATGGAGAGGAGGCACATGCATGAGGAAGATCCAAGGAAGCTACTATTTTGTAGATCTTTTACCACCTTAGATTGACCTTCAATCTTTCATTAGCTTGAAAAGATTTACAGTGGATTGGGCCATAACTGTGACACATTTAATTTTTGCACTTTATTTATTCTTGTATACGATATGATATGATAAATAATGTGCATGCTTAATAAGATAAAAATTGGTGAGATCTAAATTAATTAATAAAATTTGTCATTAAATTATTAAGTCTAAATCAGATGCCTTCCAATGAATAACACTCATTAAGACCTTGATCGATGGATGTAGGTTTGCCAAAGAAAAGTACCATATTTATCTTGGTAAGATGCTATAGGATAATTTTGATATCCAAACTGATAAAATCATTGGGCTGACTTAACTAAGTTATCTCAATAGGATTGTGGACTTAGAGGCATAGAGTTTGGTAGGTACCATTAAATGGACTAGAAACAAATTTTGTTTACCAAACTATCCAAGAGTTATATATTATATAATTGACAAGGGTTATCTACCTAAATAATTATATTTTGAGAGATTAGCCAAAGCTAACTTAAGGCATAATGAAATATGAATCTTGGCTCACTAGAAAGATTTAATAGAAAATGCTTTCCGAATTAATGGTGAGGGCTATTAATTTGAAAAGAATATTGGGATGTATATTTTGAATGTACTATAATCAATTACATAATATCAAAAACTCTTCAATTTGACTTATTATTTTTGAACTTATAAATTATAGATATCAATGGCAAACAACAACAACACAAATAGTCTTTCACTACGATCAGTCCTTGAGAAGAAAAAGCTGAGTGGAATTAATTTCCTAGACTGGCATAGGAACTTGAGGATTGTCCTCAAACAAGATTGCAAGCAATATGTCATTGAAAAGTCCATTCCTGCAGCACCAACTGACACTGCACGACTGTTAGGTTTGTAAAATTCATGTGCGCAATCAAATTGCATAAAAGTGCGGAAGCGTGTAAAAATCAGAGTTTAAAAATTTACAAACCATATACCCGGATCACCCTTTATGCACAATTATTAATTAAACGAAAAGATAAAGAATAAATCATACCCTTGAAGATCGAGCTTCCTCAGGTACAAGTTCACCTCCAAATCCTTTCGCGTTCAATCTTGAATCCACCGGGTTTGGTTCCTTCCTTTGATCAACGTTAGCCACCCAAATGTTTGGCCTCTAGAGGTGATCCACCAAGGAAGAAGAAAATTCAAGAAGATGGGTATTTGGCTCAAACCCTAGTTTTCTATCTCTATAGAAAAAGGTGTACTCTCCCAACAATTGGAATTATGTCGTATGTTGAAAAAATCAACAACCCCTTCACCCATAATAAGACTCCTCTTATTTATAGATGTGGGCAACCCACCTTAACAATTAAGGAATTGGGTTTTATTTAATTAATTAAATTCTTTTAATTAATTAAGCTCCCTAATCTTATTAGGGATAATTAATTAAACTCCTTTAACTAATTTTCCTTCCTAATCCAATTAGGAATAAATGAGAGTACTTATATTAAATTAATTCCTAAACTCTTTTAGAAACTAAAATAATAATAATAATTGTAATAATATTAATAAGACTCCTCTTATTAATTTATATTTAATATTTCAAAATATTAAATAATAAATATTAAGCTATTTAATTTATTCTATCACCATAGATTAAATTAAATATACTTAACATATTATTACGATTATGCCATTAACTTCTTAAATAATTATTCTTCCTTTTATGGTGTGACCCTTTAGGTTCTCCATATTAAACCTATTGTGAATAAATCAATTAGAACAATTCTAATCTTATTTAAATAAATAAATTAAATAATTAATTTATTTAAATAAATAATATTTATTCTACAATAGGGATAAGCCTCCCTAGCGATCAACGACTTTCCGGATAATATAGATTTCAACATTAATCATTAAAGAACCTTTGAGTAAATAGTTCTGAAACAATTCAATCCTTCCACCATACAATGTCCCAATTAAATATAAGACATGAAATTTACATCAAGTCTTATTTTATTTAATTATATGCATTTCGATCCTTAAATGCACAACTCCAAATAATGCAAATTAGAAACTCCTTTCTAATTTCATTACGCCTTAACCAAGGACTCTTTGGGTTGTCATTTATCGAATCACATAGGACATTTCTCTTCTTTTATTAGAAGTGGTAGATTCTTTATTGATCATACATTATCTCCATGTACAACTTATTATACCCAAGCATACCCTTTGATATACCCTAAGGGTCTTAAGGAATAAGTCAAAGTATAACTCATCATACACAAGATACTATGATGATCTCAAGTCCAAGGATCACTTGTCTTACTATCACTACTGGAATTCCTATTGACAGCAAATAAAACTCCATTAGGTATTCCTTAGCGAGCCACGTTCAATGAACTTATTCTCTAGTAAGCACCTACATACTTGCTTTAGTGTCTCCACACAAATGATCATGAGATCAATCATCCTCATCCAATGAGCAAGCGTATGTACCAATCTATCCGGATTCACTAATCCCCAATTTAGTAATCCAACGATTGGGAACTATTTTAGTTTTAAGCTTTCTAAGAATTTAGATCTCATTAGAATGATCATCATCATTATTCTAAAAGCATTGCTTAAAACTATGGGTTTATCACATATTATAAAAAAACATCATGTAGATAATTAAAAGCCTTTAATAAATTAATACTTTTTATTAATAAATGAATAAGATTGTTACAAAGTATATGCTTTATCATCAAACATGATTGGCATGTGTGCATACTACTTTCAATCTCCCACTTGCACTAAAGCCAATCGTCGTGGTATCTTCTATACTCTTCTTCTCTAAGTGACGATTATCCTGGCATTGGATAAGCTTTAGCTAATGGATATGTAATGTTGTTCATGAGAGTCCACTATCTCTATAGTGATTTCCCATCTTTCAATGATTCTAATAATCAAATGAAAGTGCCACAACACATGTTTAGATCCAAGATGAGATTTAGGAACTATTCCTAGTTACGTAATGAACTTTTAATCCAAACAATCAACTTGCGACTTCATTTATAGCTATATACTTTGTCTTTATCACTAAACCAAGAACTCTTTCTTTGTTTGGAACCTTTCCAATTCAACGCACCACTTGTTCAAGGTAGCCCTTTACCTTAAAGTTGATTTTTCTGTCGTCTTGTGCATGCGAAAAACTTGAGTCTGTTAAGCCCTCTAGTTTTAATTTAGACCTACCATGAATATGATCACATCCTTAGTGCCGGTTAAGCACTTTAAGATGTTTTTCACTGACTCATAGTGAACTTCTCCAGAATATGACTGATCAACATCAGGTCTCGTATATTTCATTGCATACATGATAGTCACTCATGCGACCTCTCTTTTCAGGAGTCTGTGGGGACTATTAAGAGAGATACACTCCATAGCTCATCTACATGAGACATCTCTTGGAGTTTGCCATGCTAAACGACTTTAGCATCAAATGAATATACGTTCCTTGGGTTAAGTCGAGCATCCTCTTAAATCTATCTATATAGATTTATATCCCCAATTAAGATACTCTTCCCAAAACATTCGTGGAGGAATGTTTAGACAACTTTATCTTTACAGATTATAGCATTGGTATGTCATTCCTTATCCGTAGTATATCAACATATAGTACTAGGAATGTCACGATGCTCCCACTGACCCTTTTGTACACACTAGAACTCTTACCTCATCGCATGTAACTCTGGATCATCATCTTCTATGATGCGTACCTCATCATCATCATCCATGATGAATCCATACCTCTAGGTATCTTGATACTATTTCAGATTTACGATTCAGTTGTGGTACAATAGGTCTATCTACAGGTTCCTCTTATTTGACTTATAGTGTTTTGTGGTTCTTGAACTTTTCAAGATCAATTATCCTCCCACTAGCCCCTTCAATAATAAACTCATTTATCTTAGAAAGCGGCATGTTTCAAACAAACACCTTTTGCTAAGTAGGATTATAGAACATATACCCTAAACTTACTTTAGGATGTCCCACAAATTCGACACTTGTCAAATCTTGTCCCAAGCTTATCCTTTGAAACCTTTTTCACATAAGTTGGACAACCCTTATCTTAACATACTTAAGATTAGGAATCCTCCCCGTCCATAACTTTTATGGAGTCTTGGGGTGGATTTAGTGATTACCTTTTAAATGAATATCAGACCATTTCTAGGACATGATCCTAAAAGGATCTTGGAATGTCGGTAAAATCATTATGGACCGTACCATGTCCAACAAGGTATGATTTTCCTTTCGGATACATCAATCAATTATTGCGTGTCGAGGATGTGTCCATTATGAGAAAACCATTTGAGATGATCCAAAACTTATTGCACAAGTATTTATTCCTTGATCTAATCAAAGAATCTTAATACATTGCCAATTTGTTTCACTTACGAATTCTTTGAACCTTTCAAATAATTCACACTTGTATTTCAAAAAATACATATATTTAACTCTTTGAATGATCATCTCCTTTTCTTATATTATTTTGTTCAATTTATAAAATAATTTTCCACGTAAATCAGTATACAAAATCTATTAAGTAATATTTTAGTTCTATACAAAACATTATCATTATAAATAGAACAACAATTGTTCTTAAATATAATACCAAAGATTTCATTGTCCAACAATAAAATGGAAATAATGTTTTCAACGAGAACTAGAATACAATAACAACTTATTGACTTAATAGATTTGCCGTAAGCGATGCTAAACTATAAGTTTCTATGGCTAATGTTGCAACCTTTGCTTCATTTCCCACACATAGGATTACTTATATTTGTTTAGCTTTCTACTTCTGTTTGGTCCTTTCATAAATCTTTATTTATGATAACCAAAGTTGATATCCAATATCCAAGTAGAACCTTGACTTAAAGAAAATTTATTTTAAATCTTGAACAAAATTGTATTGTAACCGAAACTTCACTAAGCTTCTTTGGTTAGCCTCTGCAAAATGCTTTTTCACAGTTTATTTCCAGTGTCGAGGCTTATAGCAGTGGAAGCAAACTTCTTTGCTATCCATATCGGTTTTGTTCTTATTATCCTTTGTTTATGCCTTTCTATTTACCTTCTTTGAATCGTTCTTCTTTTCGGAAGATCCTTTGGCCCCTTCGAAGAAGACTTGATCTTTCTTGGTTGAAAGTGACTCTCAACATTTTTCAATATGTTAAGCAAATCAAATGAGGTGATATCTAGCTTGTTTATATGAAAAATTCACAACAATTGTGAAAAGGAGTCCGGGAGTGAGTGCAAGATCAAATCTTGGCTCAACTCTCCATCCATGACAAAACTAGTTGTCTAATTGATCAATCAAATTGATTATGTTAAGAACCTTTTTGTCTGTACTATAGTGCCATTGGCCATTCTAGATCGGAAGAGCTCCTTAGATATCTGATATCTATCAATCCTACTTTCCTCACCATCAACTACTTGATGTGCAGGAATATAGTAGGAGCATCCATAGTTTCATCTTGGCTGAAGCTCGTTACTTTGGATGCGAGCATGATGCATTGAACAATCGTGCATCATCTTGCCACTTTCTAAAAGTAGCAATCTCTTCCTCAGAGGCATTGTCTGCAACCATTGCAGGGATAGGCGTATTAAGGACATAAGATAGCTTTTCAGCTATGAGAACTATTCTCAAATTCCTTAACCAATCCGTTTAATTCAATCTGGTTAATTTAGCATCTAATATGCTTCGCAGTGATAGTAATTAAGACATTGTAAAATTCTGTAAATGAATTTTTAAGTAACAACATTTTAACATACATTCTTTTATTAATTACCAAAATAATTTAGGTCTTGTTTTAAATTGGTATCTCCCACTATTTTCTTCAAACTATATTACCCTCACTTATATAGTTCGGCAAAATCTAATTAAAGATTTGCTAGTGAGAATAAGGATCCCATTTCAAATGTATATAGCCTTGTGGTGACACAACAAACTATATATAAATAAATAGGTAGACAACTTTTGTCAATTACATCAACTATGCAACTCCTTTTCTTTTGCCTCTTAGATTATTTTGATCAAGTGGTGGCACATCCGAATCAAAATTATCCAAGTTAAGTCCGACCTAGCACTCCATATATTCAAAAAAGAAAAATATCATCCTTGTGGTGACACAACAAAACAATATTGTTCAATTTTCTTTATAAGCATCAAATGTGATAAATTAACATCTTAAATACTTAATACTTGCCTTGTGGTGACACAACAAACTCATATTAAATATTTAATACTCTATTAATTTTATCATGCTAGAAAGGCGACGTTCGATATTCCAAATATCTTTGAGCGCTTAGGACTTAATATAAAAAATTGAGGGTTTTGTTATTAATTTGTCTCATCTTGTTTAGCGCGCATGCATATATATATAAAATATACGTCATATTAATGAACATGCGAAGCATGTTTGCATAATATATAATATATATAGTATACGCATGCACATATAGAATACTATATTCTACCCGGATTGATTATGGACTTTTATTCTAGTTTGGTTCACTAGAGCCACCAAGTGAACCAAAAAGTCAAACCTAGGGGTGCAAGAATTAATATTTAAATATAACTATTACATTTAAACTCGGGCTCCATTACAAACGGGTCTTCAAGCGCTCCTTGCTCCTTGATCTCTAATTCTTCAAAAATAAATTCTAACTATTCCTATTACATAACTATTTTAAAATAAATAGAAACCTTGATCGTGATCGAGGGAAGTACATGGAGGAGATAGAATTTACATTAAGGAAAAATTAGAGAAGGCGAAGTCTGTGAGACCCCATTTAATAAAATCCATACATTCATGCATCCAACTAAAATAAAATCCAATCATATTGGTCAATAGTCCATAATCAATCTCATTTATTATCATACACATCATCATATGCATCAATAAATAACATTCATCCTATGAATAATAAACATTTAATATATATATTGATATCATTTAATGGGTAAATTTAGTTATATAAAATCTATTTTTGAATCAAAATAAACTCCTTTATTTTAATCCAAATTTAAATCAAAATAAAACTATTTTATTTTAATTTATCCAATTTTGAATAAAATAAACTATTTTATTTTAATCAAAATTTTAATCAAAATAAACTCCTTTATTTTAATTAATTATAGAATCCAATTTCACGTAAAAAAAATTTAATTAAAATAAACTCTTCTATTTTAATTAATTATGGAATCCAATTCCATGTAAAAAAAATATTAAAGGAAACACTTATTATTCATTCCTATTCACAAATAAACTCTTTTATTTTGAATAATATGAAATCTTATTTCATATCTAAATAAACTCCTTTATTTAAGGAAATTAGGATTCTCTTTCCTATTCACAAATAAACTCTTTTATTTTGAATAATATGAAATCTTATTTCATATCTAAACAAACTCCTTTATTTAAGGAAAGATGGATTTACTTCCTATTCACAAATAAACTCCTTTATTTTAGGAAAAATAAAATCCAATTTCAACTCCAATTAGTTATCATGGAATCCAATTCCAACTCTAATTAGTTAGCATGAAATTTAATTTTAAAATTAAAATAAACTTTTTATTTTAAGATTAAAATAAACCTTTTATTTTAAAATTAAAATAAACTTTTATTTTAATTATAAAATTATTAAGAATAATATATATATATATATATATATATTATATATGTATATATATATAATAACCGTATATTATAGATTATATAATATATATAATATATATATATAATAGAAACCATATATTATCATATATATATACGGTTTTTAACCTGTTAACTGTAGGTTTAATTCATTAACATGCTTCCTTTTTTTTTTATTTGCCACGTTAACGAGAGTAGCTGCTGATTGCTGTATATATATTTTTTTTTTTTTGGTTTCCCTTGATTGCCGTGCTTCACTTTCCTTGAATCACGCAGGTGCCGAAAAAAAAATAAAATAAAACAGATACGCGAGCTGCTTTTTTTTTTTTTAATTTATTTATTTATTTAAATTTTATACAATAAAATTATGCTCAATTAAATTGTTCTAAACACATATCAATATACATATCAAATTAAAACAATTAATAATTCGCATAAAGGTTTGGCTCTGATACCACTGTGAGGTTTGTAAAATTCATGTGCGCAATCAAATTGCATAAAAGTGCGAAAGCGTGTAAAAATCAGAGTTTAAAAATTTACAAACCATATACCCGGATCACCCTTTATGCACAATTATTAATTAAACGAAAAGATAAAGAATAAATCATACCCTTGAAGATCGAGCTTCCTCAGGTAC
This sequence comes from Panax quinquefolius, assembly GCA_020205615.1. Taxonomy (NCBI): domain Eukaryota; kingdom Viridiplantae; phylum Streptophyta; class Magnoliopsida; order Apiales; family Araliaceae; genus Panax; species Panax quinquefolius. The sequence goes on along the minus strand of CM035156.1, from coordinate 90,201,858 downwards.
AAGTTCACCTCCAAATCCTTTCGCGTTCAATCTTGAATCCACCGGGTTTGGTTCCTTCCTTTGATCAACGTTAGCCACCCAAATGTTTGGCCTCTAGAGGTGATCCACCAAGGAAGAAGAAAATTCAAGAAGATGGTATTTGGCTCAAACCCTAGTTTTCTATCTACTATAGAAAAGGTGTACTCTCCCAACAATTGGAATTATGTCGTATGTTGAAAAAAAATCAACAACCCTTCACCCATAATAAGACTCCTCTTATTTATAGATGTGGGCAACCCACCTTAACAATTAAGGAATTGGGTTTTATTTAATTAATTAAATTCTTTTAATTAATTAAGCTCCCTAATCTTATTAGGGATAATTAATTAAACTCTTTTAACTAATTTTCCTTCCTAATCCAATTAGGAATAAATGAGAATACTTATATTAAATTAATTCCTAAACTCTTTTAGAAATTAAAATAATAATAATAATTGTAATAATATTAATAAGACTCCTCTTATTAATTTATATTTAATATTTCTAAAATATTAAATAATAAATATTAAGCTATTTAATTTATTCTATCACCATAGATTAAATTAAATATACTTAACATATTATTACGATTATGCCATTAACTTCTTAAATAATTATTCTTCCTTTTATGGTGTGACCCTTTAGGTTCTCCATATTAAACCGGTTGTGAATAAATCAATTAGAACAATTCTAATCTTATTTAAATAAATAAATTAAATAATTAATTAATTTAAATAAATAATATTTATTCTACAATAGGGATAAGCCTCCCTAGCGATCAACGACTTTCCAGATAATATAGATTTCAACATTAATCATTAAAGAACCTTTGAGTAAATAGTTACCGTCTGATTCAATCCTTCCACTATACTGATGTCCCAATTAAATATAAGACATGGAATTTCGTCAAGTCTTATTTTATTTAATTATATGCATTTCGATCCTTAAATGCACAACTCCAAATAATGCAAATTAGAAACTCCTTTCTAATTTCATTCTCGCCTTAACCCGAGGACTCTTGGGGTTGTCATTTATCGAATCACATAGGACATTTCTCTTCTTTTTATTAAGTGGTAGATTCTTTATTGATCATACATTATCTCCATGTACAACTTATTATACCCAAGCATACCCTTTGATATACCCTAAGGGTCTTAAGGAATAAGTCAAAGTATAACTCATCATACACAAGATACTATGATGATCTCAAGTCCAAAGATCACTTGTACTACTATCACTACAGAATTCCTATTGACGAATGACAAATAAAACTCCATTAGGTATTCCTTAGCGAGCCACGTTCGATGAACTTATTCTCTAATAAGCACCTACATACTTGCTTTAGTGTCTCCACACAAATGATCATGAGATCAATCATCCTCATCCAATGAGCAAGCAGCGTATGTACCCGATCTATCTATCCGGATTCACTAATCCCCAATTTAGTAATCCAATGATTGGGAACTATTTTAGTTTTAAGCTTTCTAAGAATTTAGATCTCATTAGAATGATCATCATCATTATTCTAAAAGCATTGCTTAAAACTATGGGTTTATCAAATATTATAAAACAGCATCATGTAGATAATTAAAAGCCTTTAATAAATTAATACTTTTTATTAATAAATGAATAAGATTGTTACAAAGTATATGCTTTATCATCAAACATGATTGGCTTGTGTGCATACTACTTTCAACGACGTGTAGAGCATGATGCTTACAAGAAGCATCAAGATGATGCTTTGGACGTGAGTTGTCTCATGCTAGCAACTATGAACACCGAGCTTCAGAAGAAACATAAGTTAATGGATGCTTATGAGATGATCAAGCATCTCAAGAAATTATTCGAAGGGCATGCTTGATAGGAAAGGAATGCTACAAGAAAAGAGTTGTATCACTACAATATGGGTGAACATGATCCAGTTGGTCCATATGTACTAAAAATGATTGGGTATATTGAGTACCTTGATAGGTTGGGTTTTTTTATTACTCCGGAAGACCAAACTGATCATGTTTTGCAATCTTTGAACACCAACTACTCTCAATTTGTTATGAATTACCTCATGAATAAAATTGAGAAACCACTTACTGAGTTGTTGAGCATGTTAAGAACTGCCGAGAACACCATGAAAAAGGTAGGACCTGCTCCCATATTGATGGTGCAAAATGGGAATGCAAAGGGAAATTGGAAAGGCAAGAAAAAGATAGGATCTAAATCTAGTGCCAAACCCAATTCCAAAACCAAACAGGCTTTAAAACCTAAAGGTGGGGTAGCTAAAGAAGGTGATTGCCACTTCTATGGAAAACTTGGACACTGGAAGAGGAATTGTCATGCTTATTTGGAAGAAGTGAAGAAAAAGAAAGGAAGTGTAACTTCTGATTCAGGTATGTATGTTATAGAAGTCAACTTGTCCACTTCTACGTCATGGGTATTATATACTGGATGTGGCTCTCACATTTGTGTTAATGTGCAGGAACTTCAAAGGAGTAGGACTTTGGCGAAAGGAGAGGTTGACCTACGAGTTGGGGATTGAACAAAAGTTGCTGCACTAGCCATAGGAACTTATCATTATCTTTGCCCACTGGGCTAGTATTAGAATTAGAGGATTGTTATTATGTGCCTGCTATAAGTAAAAACAATATTTCTATTTCTTATTTGGACAAGAAAGGTTTTTCATTTTTAATAAAGAATAACCGTTATTTGTTTTAGTTAAACGAAATATGCTATGGTGTTGCATAATTGTTTAATGGTCTTTATATTCTTGATTTAGAAATGCCTATCTATAACATAAATACAAAACAATTTAAATCAAATGATTCAAATATGTCATATCTCTGGCATTGTCGTTTAGGCAATATAAATGAGAAACGCATATCCAAACTCAATAAAGATGGGTTTTTGGATTCATTTGATTTTGAATCATATGAGAAATGCGAGTCTTGTTTATTAGGCAAGATGACTAATGCCCATTTCACTAGACATAGTGAACGAGCTAGCGATATATTGGAACTTATACATAGTGATGTATGTGGACCCATGAGTTCGTTAGCAAGCAGTAGGTTTTATTACTTCATTACATTTACTGACGACTTCAGTAGATATGGATATGTGTATCTTATGAGACACAAATCTGAATCCTTTGAAAAGTATAAGGAATTCAAGAATGAAGTTCAAAACTAATTTGGCAAAAGCATAAAAGCCCTTCGATTCGATCGAGGAGGTGAATACTTAAGCCAATACTTTGATGACCTTCTAAAGGAGTGTGGTATTATATCACAGTTCACTCCACTTGGAACACCACAATGGAATGATATATCTGAGAGGAGGAATCGCACCTTGTTGGACATGGTACAATCAATGATGAGTCATGCAGATCTTTCAATAAGCTTTTGGGGTCATGCCCTAGAGATAGATGCATTCACACTTAATCGTGTTCCTACAAAGATGGTTCAGAAGACACCATATGAGATGTGGACCGAGAAACTTCCTAGTATATCGTTTATGAAGATTTGGGGTTGTGAGGCATTTGTAAAATGTCTAGATTCTGTCAAGCTCGGACCCAAATCTGACAAATATAATTTTGTGGGATGCCCAAAAGAAACAAAAGGGTATTATTTCTACAAACCTTCTGAGAAAAAAGTGTTTGTTGCTTGAACTAGTATTTTTCTAGAAAGAGAATTTATCTCGAAAGGAAATAGTGGGAGGAAAGTAGAACTCGAAGAAATTTAAAAACCATAAAATATCATTTAACCTGAGTTGGAACGTGAGCAGGAACCACAAGATATTGTGGAAAGTGAACCTGCTCAAATTACACGATACGTTCATAGATCTGGTAGGACACGCCAAGAGCCTGAGAGATATTATGGATATCTTGTGACTCAAAATGGCGATGTGATGCTCATAAATCAGGATGAGCCTACTTCCTACCAAGAAGCTATGAATGGACCAGATTTTGAGAAATTGCTTGAAGCCATGAAATCTGAGATGAACTCCATGTATACTAACCAAGTATGGACTTTGGTTAATCCACCTGAAGGGGTAAAACCAATCGGGTGCAAGTGGATTTTCAAGAAGAAAATTGACATGGATGGTAATGTACGAACCTATAAAGGCTAACTGGTAGCAAAAGGTTTCAAACAAGTTCAAGGTGTTGACTATGATGAAACCTTCTCTCCAGTGCCAATGGTTAAATCCATCAGGATCTTACTTGCTATTGCAACCTTTTATGATTATGAAATCTGGCAGATGGTGAAAGTAGTATGGACACAAGCCAATCATGTTTGATGATAAAGCATATACTTTGTAACAATCTTATTCATTTATTAATAAAAAGTATTAATTTATTAAAGGCTTTTAATTATCTACATGATGCTATTTTATTATATGTGATAAACCCATAGTTTTAAGCAATGTTTTTAGAATAATGATGATGATCATTCTAATGAGATCTAAATTCTTAGAAAACTTAAAACTAAAATAGTTCCCAATCATTGGATTACTAAATTGGGGATTAGTGAATCCGGATAGATTGGTACATACGTTGCTTGCTCATTGGATGAGGATGATTGATCTCATGATCATTTGTGTGGAGACACAAAAGAAAGTATGTAGGTGCTTATTAGAGAATAAGTTCATTGAGCATTGGCTCGCTAAGGAATACCTAATGGAGTTTTACTTGCTGTCGATAGGAATTCTGTAGTGATAGTAGTCTAGTGATCCTTGGACTTGAGATCATCATAGTATCTTGTGTATGATGAGTTATACTTTGACTTATTCCTTAAGACCCTTAGGGTATATCAAAGGGTATGCTTGGGTATAATAAGTTGTACATGTAGATAATGTATGATCAATAAAGAATCTACCACTTCTATTAAAAGAAGAGAAATGTCCTATGTGATTCGATAAATGACAACCCAGTAGTCCTTGGCCAAGGCAGAATGAAATTAGAAAGGAGTTTCTAATTTGCATTATTTGAGTTATGCATTTAAGGATCGAAAATACATATAATTAAATAAAATAAAACTTGACGATAATTCCATGTCTTATATTTAATTGGGACATTGTATGGTGAAAGGATTGAATTATGCGGTAACTATTTACTCAAAGGTTCTTTAATGATTAATGTTGAAATCTATATTATCCGGAAAGTCGTTGATCGCTAGGAGAGGCTTATCCCTATTGTAGAATAAATATTATTTAAATAAATTAATTGTTTAATTTATTTATTTAAATAAGATTAGAATTGTTCTAATTGATTTATTCACAACCGGTTTAATATGGAGAACCTAAAGGGTCACACCATAAAAGGAAGAATAATTATTTAAGAAGTTAATGGCATAATCGTAATAATATGTTATGTATATTTAATTTAATCTATGGTGATAGAATAAATTAAATAGCTTAATATTATTATTTAATATTTTAGAAATATTAAATATAAATTAATAAGAGGAGTCTTATTAATATTATTACAATTATTATTATTTTAATTTCTAAAAGAGTTTAGGAATTAATTTAATATAAGTACTCTCATTTATTCCTAATTGGATTAGGAAGGAAAATTAGTTAAAGGAGTTTAATTAATTATCCCTAATAAGATTAGGGAGCTTAATTAATTAAAAGAATTTAATTAATTAAATAAATCCCAATTCCTTAATTGTTAAGGTGGGTTGCCCACATCTATAAATAAGAGGAGTCTTATTATGGGTGATGGGGGTTGTTGACTTTTACAACTACGTAATAATTCCAATTTGTTGGAGAGTACGCCCTTTCTATAGAGATAGAAAACTAGGGTTGAGCCAATACACCCATCTTCTTGAAAATTCTTCTTCCTTGGTGGATCACCTCTAGAGGCCAAACAATTGGGTGGCTAATGTTGATCAAAGGAAGGAACCAAACCCGGTGGATTCAAGTTGAACGTGAAAAGGATTGGAGGTGAACTTGTACCTGAGGAAGCTCGATCTTCAAGGGTATGATTTTATTCTTTATCTTTTTGTTTAATTAATAATTGTGCATAAAGGGTGATCCGGGTATATGGTTTGTAAATTTTTTTAAACTCTGATTTTACACGTTTCCACACTTTTTATGCAATTTGATTGCGTTCTTGAATATTACAAACCTAACAGTGGCATCAGAGCCAAACCTTTATGCGAATTATTAATTATTTTAATTTGATATGTATATTGATATGTGTTTAGAACAATTTAATTGAGCATAATTTATTGTATAAAATTTAAATAAATAAAAAAAAATGGACCGAAATAATAATTACTTGATCAGGATTTTTTTTTGAAAATCCATCTCAGAAAAGATTTGACAATGTATTAAGGATTCATGTATTAGTATATATATATTATATTATATATATGATATATGATATATTATATATATTAGTTACTAGGAAGCATACAAAGTTTTGAAACAAAAACAATTCAAGGATATCAAAGAGACATAATTCCTTTGGAGGAGTATATTATATATATGTTAAAGTTAGTATATATTATATATATGATATATAATATATATATATATATATATATATATATATATATATATATATATATATATATATATATATATTATTCTCAATTATTTTATAATTAAAATAAAAGTTTATTTTAATTTTAAAATAAAAGGTTTATTTTAATATTAAAATATAAAGTTTATTTTAATTTTAAAATTAGAATTTCATGCTAACTAATTAGAGTTGGAATTGGATTCCATGATAACTAATTGGAGTTGAAATTGATCTTTCCTTAAATAAAAGAGTTTATTTGTGAATAGGAAAGAAAATCCGTTTCCTTAAATAAAGGAGTTTATTTAAATATGAAATAAGATTTCATATTATTCAAAATAAAGGAGTTTATTTGTGAATAGGAAAGAAAATCCGTGTTTTCATTAAATAAAGGAGTTTATTTAAATATGAAATAAGATTTCATATTATTTAAAATAAAGGAGTTTATTTGTGAATAGGAAAAGAAAATCCGTGTTTCCTTAAATAAAGGAGTTTATTTAAATATGAAATAAGATTTCATATTATTCAAAATAAAGGAGTTTATTTGTGAATAGGAAAAGAAAATCCGTGTTTCCTTAAACAAAGGAGTTTATTTAAATATGAAATAAGATTTCATATTATTCAAAATAAAGGAGTTTATTTGTGAATAGGAAAGATAATCCGTGTTTCCTTTAATAATTTTTTTTACATGGAATTGGATTCCATAATTAATTAAAATAAAGGAGTTTATTTTGATTAAAGATTTTGATTAAAATAAAATAGTTTATTTTATTCAAAATTGGATAAATTAAAATAAAATAGTTTTATTTTGATTTAAATTTGGATTAAAATAAAGGAGTTTATTTTGATTCAAAATTAGATTTTATACTAATTAAATTTGCCCATTAAATGATATCAATATATATATTAAATATTTATTATTCATAAGATGAATGTTATTTATTGATGCATATGATGATGTGTATGATAATAAATGGGATTGATTATGGACTATTGACCAATGTGATTGGATTTTATTTTAGTTGGATGCATGAATGTATGAGTTTTATTAAATGGGGTCTGCGTACCTCGTCTTCTCTAATTTTTCTTAATGTAAATTCTATCTCCCTCCTATGTACTTCCCCTTGACTGCTGATCAAGGTTTCTATTTATTTTAAATAGTTTTGTAATAGGAATAGTTAGAATTATTTTGAAGAATTGGAGATCAAGGGACAAGAAGCGCATGAAGATCCGTTTGTAATAGAGCCCGGGTTTAAATGTAATAGTTATATTTAAATATTATTTCTTGCACCCCTAGGGTTTGAGCTTTTGGTTCACTTGGTGGCTCTAGTGAACCAAACTAGAATAAAAGTCCATAATCAATCCGGGTAGAATATAGTATTCTATATGTGCATGCTTATACTATATATATTATATATTATGCAAACATGCTTCGCATGTTTATTAATATACGCTGTATTTTATATATATATATATATGCATACGCTAAACAAGATGAGACAAATTAATAACAAACCCCTCAATTTTTTATATTAAGTCCTAAGCGTTCAAAGATATTTGGAATATCGAACGTCGCCTTCTAGCATGATAAAATTAATAGAGTATTAAATATTTAATATGAGTTTGTTATGTCACCACAAGGGAAGTATTAAGTATTTAAGATGTTAATTTATCACATTTGATGCTTATAAAGAAAATTGAACAATATTGTTTTGTTGTGTCACCACAAGGATGATATTTTTCTTTTTTGAATATATGGAGTGCTAGGTCGGACTTAACTTGGATAATTTTGATTCGGATGTGCCACCACTTGATCAAAATGATCTAAGAGGCAAAATACAAGGAGTTGCATAGTTGATGTAATTGACAAGAGTTGTCTACCTATTTATTTATATATAGTTTGTTGTGTCACCACAAGGCTATATACATTTGAAATGGGATCCTTATTCTTACTAGCAAATCTTTAATCGATTTTTAGAACTATATAAGTGAGGTAATATAGTTTGAAGAAAATAGTGGGAGATACCAATTTAAAACAAGACCTAATTTATTTTGGTAATTAATAAAAGAATGTATGTTAAAATGTTGTTAATTACAAATTCATTTACAGAATTTTACAATGTCTAAAATTACTATCACTGCGAAGCATAGTAGATGCTAAATTAACCAGACCGAATTAAACGGATTGGTTAAGGAATTTGAGAATAGTTCTCATGGCTGAAAAGTTATCTTATGTCCTTAATATGCCTATCCCTACAATGGTTGCAGACAATGCCTCTGAGGAAGAGATTGCTACTTTTAGAAAGTGGCAAAATGATGCACAGTTGGCTCAATGCATCATGCTCGCATCCATGAGTAACGTGCTTCAGCGTCAGCATGAAACTATGGATGCTCTTACTATATTCCTGCACATCAAGTAGTTGATGGTGAGGAAAATAGGACTGATAGATATCAGATATCTAAGGAGCTCTTCCGATCTAGAATGGCCAATGGCATTATAGTATGAGACAAAAAAAGTTCTTAACATAATCAATCGATTGATCAATTAGGACAACTGGTTTTGTCATGGATGGAGAGTTGAGCCAAGATTTGATCTTGCACTCACTCCGGACTCCTTTCACAATTGTTGTGAATTTTTCATATGAACAAGCTAGATATCGACTTTCTTTGATTTGTTAATATATTGAAAAATGTTGAGAGTCACTTTCAACCAAAAAGATCAAGTCTTCTTGGTAGGGGCCAAAGGATCTTACGAAAGAAGAACGATTCAAAGAAGGTAAATGTAAAAGGCGTAAACAAAGGATAATGAGAACAAAAGCGATACGGATAGCAAAGGAGTTTTCTTCCACTTGCAATAAACCAGGGACAACTGGAAAGAAAGCTGAGAAGCATCTTGCAAAGGTTAACCAAAGAAAGCTTAGTGAAGTTTGGTTACAAAATACAAATTTATTCATGATTTAAAATAATTTTTCTTAAAGTCAAGGTTCTACTTGGGTATTGGATACCGACTTTGGTTATCATAAATATAGATTTATGAAGGGACCAAGCAGAAGTAGAAAGTTAAACAAGGTAAGTAATCCTATGTGTGGAAAATGAAGCAAAGGTTCTTTGCATTAGCCATAGAAACTTATAGTTTAGCAATCCCTACGCAAAATCTATTAAGTCAATAAGTTGTCATTGTATTCCAGTACTTGTTAGAAACATTATTTCCATTTTATTGTTGGACAATGAAATCTTTGGTATTATATTTAAGAACAATTGTTGTTCTATATATAATAATAATATCTTGTATAGAACTGGAATATTACTTAATGGATTTTGTATACTTGACTTACGTGAAAATAATTTTGCAAATTGAATAAACTAGTATAAGAAAAGGAGATGATCATTCAAAGAGTTGAATGTGTGTATTTGCTGAAATACAAGTGTGAATTATTTGAAAGGTTCAAAGAATTCAGAAGTGAAATAAATTAACAAAGTATTAAGATTCTTTGATTAGATCAAGGAATAAATACTTGTGCAATAAGTTTCTAAATCACCTCAAATGGTTTTCTCATAATGGACGCCTCGTGATACGCAATAATTGATTGATGTATCTGAAAGGAAAATTCGTACATTGTTGGACATGGTGCGGTTCATAATGATTTTACCGACATTCCAGTATCCTTCTGGGGTCATGTCCTAGAAATGGCTGCATATCTACGAAAAAGGTAACCTCAAAATCTGGCCCCAAGACTCCATAAAAGTTATGGACAGGGAGGATTCCTAATCTTAAGTATGTTAAGATAAGGGGTTGTCCAACTTATGTGAAAAAGGTTTCAAAGGATTAGCTTGGGACAAGATTTGACAAGTACAATTTGTGGGACATCCTAAAGTAAGTTTAGGGTATATGTTCTATAATCCTACTTAGCAAAAGGTGTTTGTTGCAAAATACGCTGCCTTCTAAGATAAAGATGTTTATCATTGAAGGGGCTAGTGGGAGGATTATAGATCTTGAAGAGTTCATGATCCACAAAACACTATAAGTCAAATAAGAGGAACATCAGATAGAACTATTGTACCACAAACCAGATCATAAATGGAATAACCAAGATACCTAGGAGGTATAGATTCATCATGGATGATGATGATGACGTACGCATCATAGAAGATGATGATCCAGAGTTACATACGATGAGGTAAGAGTTCTAGTGTGTACAAAAGGGTCAGTGGGAGCGTCGTGACAATCCTAGTATTATATGTTGATATACTACGGATAAGGAATGACATACTAATGCTATAATCAGTAAAGATAAAGTTGCCTAAACATTCCTCCATGAATGATTTGGGAAGAGTATCTTAATTGGGGATACAAATCTATATAGATAGATTTAAAAGGATCCTCGACTTAACCCAAGGAATGTATATTCAATTTATGCTAAAGTCGTTTAGCATGGCAAGCTCCAAGAGATGTTTCATATTGATGAGCCATGGAGTGTATCTCTCTTAATAGTCCCCACAAACTATTAAAAGAAGAGAGATCGCATGAGTGACAATCATGTATGCAATGAAATATACGAGACCTGATGTTGATCAGTCATATTATGGAGAAGTTCACTATGAGTCAGTGAAAAACATCTTAAAGTGCTTAACCGACACTAAGGATGTGATCATTGAAAGTAGTATGCACTTAAGGTAAGCGATCATGTTTGATGATAAAGCATATACTTTGTAACAATCTTATTCATTTATTAATAAAAAGTATTAATTTATTAAAGGCTTTTAATTATCTACATGATCTTTGTTTTTTGATAATATGTGATAAACCCGTAGTTTTAAGCAATGCTTTTAGAATAATGATGATGATCATTCTAATGAGATCTAAATTCTTAGAAAGCTTAAAACTAAAATAGTTCCCAATCGTTGGATTACTAAATTGGGGATTAGTGAATCTACGGATAGATTGATTATACATCGTTAACTTAAGCTCATTGGATGAGGATGATTGATCTAAATTCTTAGTGATCATTTTCCCAATGTGGAACACACTAAATTAGTGCAGTATGTAGGTGCTTATTAGAGAATAAGTTCATTTGAGCATTGTGGCTTATTTAAGGAATACCTAATGGAGTTTTACTTGCTGTCGATAGGAATTCTGTAGTGATAGTAGTACAAGTGATCCTTGGACTTGAGATCATCATAGTATCTTGTGTATGATGAGTTATACTTTGACTTATTCCTTAAGACCCTTAGGGTATATCAAAGGGTATGCTTGGGTATAATAAGTTGTACATGGAGATAATGTATGATCGATAAAGAATCTACCACTTCATTAAAGAAGAGAAATGTCTATGTGATTCGATAAATGACAACCCAGTAGTCCTTGGCGGCGAGAATGAAATTAGAAAGGAGTTTCTAATTTGCATTATTTGAGTTGTGCGTTTAAGGATCGAAATACATATAATTAAATAAAATAAGACTTGTGATAATTCCATGTCTTATATTTAATTGGGACATTGTATGGTGGAAGGATTGAATTATGCAGGTAACTATTTACTCGAAGGTTCTTTTAATGATTAATGTTGAAATCTATATTATCTGGAAAGTCGTTGATGATCATTGGGAGAACTTATCCTATTGTAGAATAAATATTATTTATTTAAATAAATTAATTATTTAATTTATTTATTTAAATAAGATTAAATTGTTCTAATTGATTTATTCACAATAGGTTTAATATGGAGAACCTAAAGGGTCACACCATAAAAAAAGGAAGAATAATTATTTAAGAAGTTAATGGCATAATCGTAATAATATGTTATGTATATTTAATTTAATCTATGGTGATAGAATAAATTAAATAGCTTAATATTATTATTTAATATTTTAGAAATATTAAATATAAATTAATAAGAGGAGTCTTATTAATATTATTACAATTATTATTATTTTAATTTCTAAAAGAGTTTAGGAATTAATTTAATATAAATACTCTCATTTATTCTAATTGGATTAGGAAGGAAAATTAGTTAAAGGAGTTTAATTAATTATCCTAATAAGATTAGGGAGCTTAATTAATTAAAAGAATTTAATTAATTAAATAAATCCCATTCCTTAATTGTTAAGGTGGGTTGCCCATATCTTTATAAGAGGAGTCTTATTATGGGTGATGGGGGTTGTTGACTTTTATGACGTACGTAATAATTCGAATTTGTTGGAGAGTACGCTTTTTTACATAGAGATAGAAAAACTAGGGTTTGAGCGAATACCCCCATCTTCTTGAAATTTTCTTCTTCCTTGGTGGATCACCTCTGAGGCCAAACACTTGGGTGGCTAACGTTGATCGAAGGAAGGAACCAAACCGGTGGATTCAGTTGAGCGAAAAGGATTGGAGGTGAACTTGTACACGAGGAAGCTTCGATCTTGAGGGTATGATTTTATTCTTTATCTTTTTTTTTAATTAATAATTGTGCGTAAAGGGTGATCAAGGGTATATGGTTTGTAAATTTTTTAAACTCGATTTTACGTTTAGCACACTTTTTATGCAATTTGATTGCGTTCTTGAATATTACAAACCTAACGGTGGCATCGAGCCAAACCTTTATGCGAATTATTAATTATTTTAATTTGATATGTATATTGATATGTGTTTTAGAACAATTTAATTGGGCATAATTTATTGTATAAAATTTATTTTAAAAAAAAAAAAAAATTTAAAAATAAATTTTTTTTATTATATTATATTGATTTTTTGAAAGTTTTTTTTTATTTTTTAGATTCAAATTAAAAATTAATTTTGATAATATATTAAGGATTCATGTATTATATATATATATATATATTATATATATATATATATATATATATATATATATATATATATTATTTACTAATATTATAAAAGATTTGAAATATAAAACAATTAAGGATATCAAAGAGAATATATAATTCCTTTGGATTATATATATATATATATATATATATTATATATATATATATATATATATATATATATATATATATATATATATATATATATATATATATATATATATATATATATATATATATATATATATATATATATATATATATTATTTATTTTATAATTAAAATAAAATAAAAGTTTATTTTAATTTTAAAATAAAAAGTTTATTTTAATATTAAAATAAAAAGTTTTATTTTAATTTTAAAATTAAATTTTCATCTTAACTAATTAGAGTTGGAATTGGATTCCATGATAACTAATTGGAGTTGAAATTGATCTTTCCTTAAATAAAAGAGATTGAAATAAAGGAGTTTATTTAAATATGAAATAAGATTTCATATTATTCAAAATAAAGGAGTTTATTTGTGAATAGGAAAGAAAATCCGTTTTCATTAAATAAAGGAGTTTATTTAAATATGAAATAAGATTTCATATTATTTAAAATAAAGGAGTTTATTTGTGAATAGGAAAAAAAAATCCATTTTCCTTAAATAAAGGAGTTTATTTAAATATGAAATAAGATTTCATATTATTCAAAATAAAGGAGTTTATTTGTGAATAGGAAAGAAAATCAAGTGTTTCCTTTAAATAAAGGAGTTTATTTAAATATGAAATAAGATTTCATATTATTCAAAAATAAAGGAGTTTATTTGTGAATAGGAAAGATAATCCGTTTTAATAATTTTTTTTACATGGAATTGGATTCCATAATTAATTAAAATAAAGGAGTTTATTTTGATTAAAGATTTTGATTAAAATAAAATAGTTTATTTTATTCAAAATTGGATAAATTAAAATAAAATAGTTTTATTTTGATTTAAATTTGGATTAAAATAAAGGAGTTTATTTTGATTCAAAATTAGATTTTATACTAACTAAATTTGCCCATTAAATGATATCAATATATATATTAAATGTTTATTATTCATAAGATGAATGTTATTTATTGATCGTATGATGATGTGTATGATAATAAATGGGATTGATTATGGACTATTGACGATGTGATTGGATTTTATTTTAGTTGGATGCATGAATGTATGGGTTTTATTAAATGGGATTACTGCGTACCTCGTCTTCTCTAATTTTTCTTAATGTAAATTCTATCTCCCTCTCATGTACTTCCCTTATTTGGCGATCAAGGTTTCTATTTATTTTAAATAGTTTTGTAATAGGAATAGTTAGAATTAATTTTGAAAAATTGGAGATCGAGGAAAAAGGCGCTTGAAGACCGTTTTTAATGGAGCAGGGTTTAAATGTAATAGTTATATTTAAATATTATTTCTTGCACCCCTAGGGTTTGACCTTTTGGTTCACTTGGTGGCTCTAGTGAACGAAACTAGAATAAAAGTCCATAATCAATCCGGGTAGAATATAGTATTCTATATGTGCATGCTTATACTATATATATATATATATTATGCAAACATGCTTGCATGTTCATTAATATAATAGCGTATTTTATATATATATATATATGCTGCGCTAAAAACAAGATGAGACAAATTAATAACAAACCCCTCGAATTTTTTTATATTAAGTCTAGCGTTCAAGATATTTGGAATATCGAGCGTTAAGCCTTCTAGCATGATAAAATTAATAGAGTATTAAATATTTAATATGAGTTTGTTGTGTCACCACAAAGCCCAAGTATTAAGTATTTAAGATGTTAATTTATCACATTTGATGCTTATAAAGAAAATTGAACAATATTGTTTTGTTGTGTCACCACAAGGATGATATTTTTCTTTTTGAATATATGGAGTGCTAGGTTGGACTTAACTTGGATAATTTTGATTCGGATGTGCCACCACTTGATCAAAATAATCTAAGAGGCAAAAATCTGAGGAGTTGCATAGTTGATGTAATTGACAAAAGTTGTCTACCTATTTATTTATATATAGTTTGTTGTGTCACCACAAGGCTATATACATTTGAAATGGGATCCTTATTCTCACTAGCAAATCTTTAATTAGATTTTGCGAACTATATAAGTGAGGTAATATAGTTTGAAGAAAATAGTGGGAGATACCAATTTAAAACAAGACCTAATTTATTTTGGTAATTAATAAAAGAATGTATGTTAAAATGTTGTTAATTACAAATTCATTTACTGAAATTTTACAATGTCTAAAATTACTATCAACTGCGAAGCATATTAGATGCTAAATTAACGAGGCCAAGATTAAGCGGATTGGTTAAGGAATTTGAGAATAGTTCTCATGGTGAAAAAGCTATCTTATGTCATATAATATCGCCTATCCTGCAATGGTTGCGAACAATGCCTCTGAGGAAGAGATTGCTACTTTTAGAAAGTGGCAAGATGATGCCTGATTGGCTCGATGCATCATGCTCGCATCCATGAGTATTGAGCTTGACGTCGGCATGAAACTATGGATGCTCTCTATATTCACCGCACATCAGTAGTTGATGGTGAGGAAAAAATGGGGCGATAGATATCGAGATATCTAAGGAGCTCTTAGATCTAGAATGGCCATGGCACTATAAATCTGCAGACAAAAGTTCTTAACATAATCAATTTGATTGATCGATTAGGACAACGGGTTTTGTCATGGATGGAGAGTTGAGCGAATTTGATCTTGCACTCACTCCGGACTCCTTTCACAATTGTTGTGAATTTTTCATATGAACAAGCTAGATATCGACCTTTCGTTGATTTGCTTAACATATTGAAAAATGTTGAGAGTCACTTTCGAACCAAAAAGATCAAGTCTTCTTGGTAGGGGCCAAAGGATCTTACGAAAGAAGAGCGATTCAAAGAAGGTAAATAGAAAGGCATAAACAAAGGATAATAAGAACAAAAGCGTCTGGATAGCAAAGGTTTGCTTCCTTTTGCAATAAGCACAGACCTTTGGAAAAAAGCTGCGAGAAGCATCTTGCGAGGGCTAACGAACGAAGCTTAGTGAAGTTTGATTACAATCTGATTTTGTTCATGATTTAAAATAAATTTTTCTTTAAATCGAGGTTCTACTTGGGTATTGGATCTGAGCTTTGGTTATCATAAATATAGATTTATGAAGGGACCAAGCGAGTAGTAAAAGCTAAACAAATATAAGTAATCATATGTGTGGAAAATGAAGCAAAGGTTGCTGCCATTAGCCATAGAAACTTATAGTTTAGCAATGCTACGAACAAATCTATTAAGTCGATAAGTTGTTTGTTGTATTCCGATTCTTGTTAAAAATATTATTTCCATTTTATTGTTGAACAATGAAATCTTTGGTATTATAATTAAGAACAATTGTTGTTATATTTATAATAATAATGTTTTTGTATAAATGGAATATTACTTAATAAATTTTGTATACTTGACTTACGTGAAAAATAATTTTGCAAATTGAACAAACTAGTATAAGAAAAGGAGATGATCATTCAAAGAGTTGAATGTGTGTATTTGTTGAAATCTGAGTGTGAATTATTTGAAAGGTTCAAAGAATTGAAAAGTGAAACAAATTAACAAAGTATTAAGATTCTTTGATTAGATCGAGGAATAAATACTTGTGCGATAAGTTTCTAGATCATCTCAAATGGTTTTCTCATAATGGACACCTCTCGATACATAATAATTGATTGATGTATACGAAAGGAAAAATCGTACCTTGTTGGACATGTAGTGCGGTCCATAATGATTTCTGAGCATTCCGGTATCCTTACAGGATCATGTCCTAGAAATGGTACGCATATCTACGAAAAAGGTAACCTCAAAATCCATTGAAGACTCCATAAAAGTTATGGACGGGGAGGATTCTAATCTTAAGTATGTTAAGATAAGGGGTTGTCGACTTATGTGAAAAGGTTTCAAAGGATAAGCTTGGGACAAGATTTGACAAAGTCTGATTTGTGGGACATCCTAAAAGTAAGTTTAGGGTATATGTTCTATAATCCTACTTAGCAAAAGGTGTTTGTTGCGAAACACGCGCCTTACAAGATAAAGGTGTTTATCATTGAAGGGGCTAGTGGGAGGATAATAGATCTTGAAGAGTTCAAGAACCACAAAACACTTATAAGTCGAATAAGAGGAACACATAGATAGACTATTGTACCACAATAGAATCGTAAATGCGGAATAGTCTTGAAGATACCTAGGAGGTATGGATTCATCATGGATGATGATGATGAGGTACACATCATAGAAGATGATGATCGAGTTACATCGATGAGGTAAGAGTTCTAGTGTGTACAAAAGGAACATTCGATGGGAAGCGTCGTGATTTTATCACATTTCCTAGTATTATATGTTGATATACTACGGATGAGGAATATACATACTAAATGCTATCTCTGATCGGTAAAGATAAAGTTGTCTAAACATTCCTCCATGAATGATTTGGGAAGAGTATCTTAATTGGGGATATAAATCTATATAGATAGATTTAAAGGATGCTCGACTTAACC